>JAZHYW010034348.1:0-11302 GCA_037355805.1 Ixodes ricinus | reverse complement strand
GTTGTTGACGTCATCCCTTCGCTCGCCGGAGAAGTAAAAACAAGCAAAAGAGGGCAATGGTGATGACGTTTAGCTCAATGTTGGCTACGCTCCACGCCGTGGCTTTGACTGCGCTGTTGGTTGCGCCTGAATTCGCCCGCTGATCAGCGATTTCGGCAACTTGGCGAGTTGCAAGTTCGCCGGACGTTTAAGCTCATTGACAGAACTGCGTGGTAATTTTTGATGTGTGGTCTTCCTAGGCGATACTGATAAGGACTGCATCGTTTTTTCAAAACCAAACTGAAGCGGAGTTGCCTTTAAATTATTGTAAATAGTCATTTATCTTCAAAAGATTTACACATTGTATAAGATGGATAAAAGAAATCAAACCAAAGGAAAGAAAAGCACCAGATGTACTGAAACATGAGACAAAAGGTACAATATTTGGGTTATAGCAAATCAACTAAGGTCCTGAGACTTAGCTTCCTTCCCCAATTGCAGCAAAAATGAAGAGTACCTAACTAAAAACATGTGCAGAAAAAAAAAGATGACAAGTTTTTGTGCCAAAACCATAAAAAAAAAGGAAAACAAGCAAAAGTTATGAGGCAAATATTCCCATAACCAAAACACAAACTCAAAGCAGCAAAAATGTAGCATATTCATACTTCTGTAAGCATGTACCATTTGTTTTAATGCATTTTTGTTTTTAATTTCAGTAGTTGTTGGTGAGAATAAGATCCCAAATCCAACTTGAGCAAGTGTCTATCCCTATAGTCGGTGACAGGTTCAGAGTTCAGGGCAAAGCTTCTCTTGCCACTTTACCAGAGCAACGCTGGAGGAGGTGAGGAGAGACTCTCACCTCCTTCCTCCAGCCTTCCCACTGTTGAAGTGGAAAGAGTGGAGGAGCCTTGTGACAGAAGCTTGCCCTGCACTCTTAACCTGCAACAGACGATAGTTCTGTCACAATTATGCCATGATTTTTGACAGCCACTTGCTCAATATTGGAGGATATGTTAACAATGTAAAAAGCCAAGACGAAACCGATACCTTCTGCAACAAACACTTGCTCTTGCCCATCTCTCATGCCAGCCTCTACTTCCACTTCAAGAAGTTTCTCTTCGCTCACCAACCTAAAAAGTCAAAGAAAGATCTCTTCAACCGTGAAACCGACAGATTTCAAAATGTGAACTCATTACACAGTAAATGGGAATCGAAGCGAGAGACCGATTTCTTCTTGCTCCCCTGTACAGAAATGGTGTCATCAGACAGTTTAATCGGATTGTATAAAACCAAATCAAATGTCTAGATTTGTCAAAATTGAAATAAAATTACATAAATATTTAATAAAACTCTCTGCAAGCCTTGCATTAGTAAAATCTACTTTACAAGAAATCCAAACAGTTAGGTTGGTCCAGGTATATCATTGAGATTATAGCCTCTAACAGTAAAAATCAGCAGAACCCATCCTTTGGGAATGATTATCTACGGTGACGCGGGTAGCATCTAACCGGAGCGGAGTCATGCGCGTGCTGCTCAGGTGGCCGAGCACACTCTAGATGCGCCAGCCTTCCTCACTCTTAGAGCTGGTCCCAAATTTGTTTGACACTTTCACAGCTCCTGCGCACGACCCCCGCAGCCCAGCACGTGCGTTTGTGTCACTGTAGGAGAAGGCGGAGCAAAGCACGCGCCACGTACGCACAAACACTCAAAACGAGCACCGACCAGACTTTCTGGCGTCTCAGCTAGTCTCAACCAAGCGGTACTCTAAACGGTTGTTTATATCTTTGCCATAGGACGCGCTTTACAAGCGCTGTCACAGCTGGCCGGTGCGCGCGCGTTTCCATGCACGAGGGGGGCTCATTCCGCTCTTCGTGGAGGGCCAGGCACGGCCGCTGCATCACCCCTCTCCAGAGCGCGGGGAGAGGGTGAGCGAAGCGACGTGCTCAGCCTCAGCTTGTAGCGGAATGAGCCCAGGTACGTAAGGCACGCGGCAAGTTGCTCGCATGCGCTGAAAGCAAAGCGTCCGTGGTAAAGATATAAACAACCGTTTAGAGTGCGTCGAACGACCGCCTTCATAGCTCTGTGGTACAGCGCGTCTGCCTGCTGATCAAAGTGGTCAACGGTTCGAATCCCAGCCGAAGCGCCGGTCTTTTTTGTTTATTTATCGACCCGCGGCGTAAGAGGTTCGAGTAGCCAGATAGAATGGATACATAGACGAAAAGTGCGTGAAGTAGCCAAAAGAATGCTATTCGCATTAATATTAGCTCTACATGGTTGTGTTTCTGCATCGGACAATTACAGAATGCAAGTAAGGAATAAATTGTGAGAGGGCTTTATGGAGCAACAGCTATAGAAGCCATCCTGCACTAGACCAAAAAAAAAAAAAAAAAAAAAAGCTAGTGTGTTATGAAATGGTAATTTTAAAAGCCTCTATATAAAGCTTGATCTGGTGTATAACGTATGTGAAAATAATAAAAGATAAGACACGGTCAAATGGAATGAGGGGATATTCTCCCAGTAAAAGAGCAAGATAGAATGGGATTTGGGAGTGAAATAATTAAGAAAAATGTGTCTGACATTTATTGTCAATACCTGACCAGAGCCACAAAATATGTAGGATGGTAAGAGCATCCGTATAGTGCACACAAACTGGTGGGACCTCCACACAAAGAAGATACTTATGCGAGATGTAAGAGTCGCTGATGCAAAGAAGGCGCAACAATACTTGATGAAATCTGTTCTTGAGGAAAGAGCTCTCCCAGAGCCCAAGGACCAGCTTTCTATTATGAAGTTCACTGCGCATTCTAGGCTTCCCATGCCTCCATGCTCACCCAAACTCGCCACACTACCATGTTACAATTGCACCCTCTCACGTTACTCGGCTACTCTAACGTTATTCTCGCTCTCGCACCCTTACCCTCTGACCTGCCGCCCGGGCGTGCACGTGCGCCCAGCTAGCTCGCTAGCTACCCTCGGTCCTGCGGGAGGCATAGAAATGTAATGCCGCCTGCAATGGCTGGGCACCGTCGGACGCGACGGGTTTGTGTGCGAACCATTTCACAGTCGAGTATTCTTATGTGCGAGATCGTTACTGAAGCTGAGAACGGAGACTCTGACTAAGCGAGCAATGCCATAGACGTCGTCGTCTCCGAAATCGAGTGTTCGAAATGCGGTAGGTAAACGAGAAAGCTGAAGCACGAGACGCTGAGAAAGTCAAGTCTGCAAATACGTGCAAGGGAACGCCACGCCACCAGGGACGGTGGGCGAGGTTTGTCACTGGCCCACCAAATTTGACGGCTTTCCCGAATGGGGTGGATCCGAGGGTCTCGCAAATAAATATACTTATCCACCAACCTATCGCACTAGGTATTTACAAAACAGATTTAGAAAAAAACTTACAACGGGTCCTAGCAGTATATACCGTATTTACTTGCAGAATGAACGCACTTTTTTCCCGAAAAATCGAGGCAAGTTGGGGGGGTGCGTTCATTACGCGAGGTAAAATTTTTGCGTCCTTATTTACTGCTACAATGAACGGACCTTTTATCCTGCTAAAATCGACGCAACTTCTTATCTCTTTGCGCGGCGCGCGACACCAAAACAAAACTGCGATGCGCAAAAAAAAAAAAAATGCTGCTTCATGCTTTTTTTTTCCCGCCTTTCGCAAGTTGGTTTTGTTTGCCCACCCTGCCCATGCATTCGCGGCTGCTTCTCCGCTTTTCTTTCTTATCTCCTTGCGCGCGGCGCGCGACCCTGAAACCAAACTGCGTTGTGCAAAAAAGAAAAAAAAAGCTCTTTATGTTTTTTTCTTTTCTCTTAAATCCGTGGATTGTTATTTTTTGTTTGTTTGTTTGTTTGTGGTCTTTCGCAAGCTGTTTCGCTTTGCTTTGGCGAGGGCTTCACCGCTTCTCTTTCCTAACTTCTTACGCGCGACGCGCGACCTCAAATCCAAACTGCGCTGTGCAAAAAAAAAAAAAAGTTCCTTTTTTTTTAGGATGGATTGTTTTTGTTTTTTTTTGACGCCTTTTTGCCAGCTGTTTTGTTTCGCTTTGCTTAGGCGAGGGCTTCTCTTTCTTAACTCTTTGCGCACGGCGCGCGAACCAAAATCCAGACTGCGCTGTGCAAAAAAAAAAAGCTCTTTTTAATGCTTTTTTTTTGCTTCCGTTGGATCTTTTATTTTTTTTAACGCCTTTTACAAGGCGTTGTGTTCGCTCACGGTGCCCATGCATTCGCGACCTCGCTGCATCAGGATAGAAAAGTGCGTTCATTTCGCGCGCGTGGGGGGAAGGTCAAAATTTTGACGTCCGAGTTGGGGGTGCGTTTATTACGCGAGTGAAAAAAAAAAGTCGACATTTTGAGAGCCGACTTGGGGGGTGCGTTTATTACGCGAGTGCGTTCATTGTGCGAGTAAATACGGTAGTTATCTCATATTTTATTTTTTCAATGTCCTAACCCCCATTCTTTCAACCAGGTTTTGGTTTTCCTACTCCATGCCAGGCATCCCTTAAACAGCTGACCTTCGAAGATTTGCGACCATCTCCCCAGAAGGGAAAATGAAAACAAATTTCCGAGCGACAAACCCGGCCAAAAGATATTGCTTCAATTTGCAAACCTACTTGACATTGGGACACTCGTCGCAGACGGACTGCTGCATCATCTGAAAACGTCCTGGCCCCAGTTGCCGTGTCACCATCTCCTGGCGGCAGTTGCAGCGGCGTGTGCCCTTGGCGGGTTTCACAGTGGGCTTGTTACGAACCACCTCCACAAAGTTGCCAGAGTAGAGTTCCTCTAGGGTCACCCAGAGGTCCATGACTACATCCGAGCCTCGAGGTGTCTCCCGCTGTTCGTTGCGAGAGCCTTCGCCAAAGAAGCCAAAGTCTCCAAAGAAGCTGTTCAGAGTTGTAAAGCACAAGTTTGAGGATCAGACGCTCATACAAGGGGGAAGCTCTCACCTGTACAAGCTCCAAATCATTCAGTCAATGACTGCTTTTATGACTTCTGATAATGCCCAGTAAGTTTGTAACTTCCACTACCGTAAAGTTCCAAAAGAACGCCCACCCAAAATTAATAGATAAATGGTGAAAAACATGGGGTGGGCTATCTTTGGGGATGCCACAGCAAAACTTTATCAAAATTAATGATAAATACTCTCAAAATTAATGATAAATACCCTGGCACCGGCTACAAACTATGTGATGCAAGAACTGATACCGCAGATCGTGGACACCGGAAATTTGTGTTTCACGATGCGATAAACACGCGGGAATTTGCTACGAACTCCTGTGTCACAGGAAAGGATACTGCAGGTTGCGGACAAAGCAGATTCGCGTTTCACGGTGCGAAGGACCCGCAAAAACCCGCCGAGGACTCGCATCTCACGGGAACGAATACTGCAAATCGTGGACACAGCAGATTGAAGTTTTATGGTGCAATAAAAACGCGGGAACCCGCTACATACTTGCCTGTCACGGGAATCAATATAGCGCACACAGATCGCGGACAAGAACGTGGGAATGCGATGCAAACTCATATGTTACGGGAACAAATACCGCAGATCGCGAATGCCGCAGAATTGTATTTCACGATGCAATATATATGTGGGACCAACTCGCGTGGAATCGAGATCGCGGACAAAAACTCGGGAATCCACTACAAACCTTATGCCACAGGAACGGATACCGCAGATTGCCGACGCAGCAGATTCGCATTTCAGGGTGCAACACAAATGCGGGAACAACTCACGTGTTCAGAGAGCCAATATCGCGCACGCAGATCGCGGACAAAAACGAGGGAACCCGCTATGAATTCGCTCATCAGACGCGCCGGTACAGCGAATTGCGCGGTTGATGCGAATCCAGTTGGACATCACGTGACGTCCGATGGGAATCGAGGGTGGGCGATGTTTCGGAATATTTATGCTACAGATGTTTAGCCAGAAAAATGGGATGGGCAATCTCTCGGTGGCAGGCGTTCTCTTGAAACTTTACGTGTGTGCTTATCCTAAATAAATAATTATTTTAAGATAGCTAGGTCATTTTTGTTCATTTATTCATTTGTTTATTTCAGAATCCCTAAAGGCCCAGACAGCAGTACATAGGGGTGTTGCTGTAAAATCAGTCAAACAGATATACAACACAAAGCAACAATACTATACAAAAACAGGTAAAACACACTATGAATCATTATTAGAACATATTCAGAAACAATAACCAAAAAAAGTCAGCAAAATGAGGTGTACTTCAATACATTCAGTGATACCAAAAAACAAAGCTCAAAGATGCCAACTACTACTATTACTAATAATAAAGAAAAAATACAGTTTCAGAAACAAGTGACTAAAAGAGTCAATGGGAAAAAAAGGGGGAGGAGCTACAATTCAGTTTCAGTTCCAAGGAGCGAGAAGACTGCAGTCTGGAAGGCAGAAGATTCTGTTAAAGTGGCTATGCATGCAGGTAGCGAATTCCAATCCTTTATCGACAACACTAAGGGAAAGTTTTGGTATCTCACTGTACGAGCAAATATTGGTAAAACCTTCAGTGCATGTTCGGTACGGGTCGATATGTGATGCGCTGGCCGAATATGAGAAGACGCGAATGATGAGTCACCGTAGTAAAGAGAGTGAAAGAATGATAAGCAAAATAACTTTCTTCACATGTCAAGATTTAAAAGGTTAAGAGACTGCTTAACCTTATGTAGAGTAGGACCTCAGGATGAATCTTGTAGCCTTATTCTGTACCGACTCAAGACAAATAGTTAGATTAGCTTGATGTGGATGCCATACAACTGAAGCATATTCTAATGTTGCTCTGATTAAGGAGGTATATGCACGAAGTCTCGTTTCTGTATTAGCAAGGTTCAAATGACGCTTAAAAATCCTAGCTTTTCTAGTGCCTTTTTAGTTATATAATCTATATGAGTGTTCCAACTTAAATCGGAAGTAAAAAAGACACCTAAATATTTAAAGGACGGGACACGTTCAACCACGCTGTTATCTATTCTGTAAAAGTTGGATGGGATGCTTGAAAGTGTGGAAAAGGTCATATGTTTAGTCTTATCTATGTGTATTTCCATTTTCCACCGATGGTGCCATTCGGACAACTTAGTTAAATCGGCCTGCAAAATTATAACGACATCAAGGTTAGTTACCTGCCTGTAAAGAGCACAGTCGTCAGCAAATAGTCGTATTGACAAGTCTATGTTAGTCACTATGTCGTTAATGTATATTAAAAACAGCAAGGGGTCCAGCACCGACCCCTGAAGGACTCCCGATTTTACGCGCTGTCTATTAGAAAAGCAGTGGTCGATGGAGACTGATTGATAGCGGTTAGATAAGAACTCCCTAATCCATTGAGTGGTACTACGGTCGAGTTGAAGGTTAGACACCTTTTAAAGTAGATGTATGCCTCAAAACGAAACAGAACCACACCACTTCAACATGCCTACCTCTCGATAGTATTGTCGACTACATCTCGGAAAAGGGTTCAACACAACCTGTCCCAAAATGCTTTGTGATCTGTCAATAAATGCACATAAAGTAAGCACATCACAACAACAGCCGTTGGATGATTTAACAGTGAGTGAATGCTATGTCCACGCCTCTTGACAAATGAAGTGACGACTGATGTATCTTTCAGAAGTTTAGATGATAAAAGAACACTTGTTTCTGAATGTCACAAAAGTGAATAATTCATAATATAATTGTACTGAGCTACTCAAAATAAAATCTGCCTCTCACTTGCACGATTTTCACTTTTGGTAAAGCACCGGTAGTGCAAAACATTGAAATACCCACTCAATTTTTGTTGAGGGAGAGACCATTCTTCCTCCTGCCCACTAATGCAGTAGTGTTATCAGTTAATCAATGAAGAGAATTTAAAATACTAAATCGAAACTGGGTCCATAAAACAGTCCTTATCAGGGAAGGCCCAACTGTGGCTCCTCGCCGTCTGCACATTTCGTAGTGACGGTTCACAACTGAAGCTTCAGTGGCATATTCGCGGCCTGAAGCGGGCGACTAATTCAGGAGGAGGAAAATTTCGAAGAGGGACTAGAGTGGCACCGACACTTTGAAGTTTGAAGGCTAACGCCTCAACCCTGCCCATACAGTATGAAGACAGCAGGAATGTGCCTTGTCTGTAACACTAACTGCCTCAGAAACAAAAAAAAAAAAAAACAAAAAAAAACACACACACACAAGCAGTTGACTACTAAGAACAACTTGCTCTTTTAACCCTTCCATGGGTGGTGGGATATATACTCCCCACCCATGCTTCATCTGTACTGGGCTCAAGGGAAGGCCCATTCCCACAATTGTACTGTTCCACCATCTAGCATAAGTTATGTAAAAAAAAAATAAAAAAATACTGGTGCCACCTGGCGATGCAAAAACAAAGCTGTATTTTTCCGAAACATTCCCGTGCACAGCGTTCGCAAGCCTTTTGCACTTGTGAGGCTGGCTTCTGGTATCTGGTCATCAAAGCTTTTCAAGCTATGTACCCTTCGAGCTTACACATCAGGCGCTCTGAGCAATCGAATGAATGTGAATATTTTGAAAGCCCATAAACCGCAAGAGACTTTCTCGGTATTTGCAAAAGTGGGAAGTATGTGACGACATGATGGCGCTTAAGACAAGGACAAAAGGGGAGACTAGACAACACGGAGCGCTACTTCAACTGTTTATTTTTGAAAAAGGGGGACATAAATACACTCAAACTGCTTCACTGGTTTGAGTGTATCTATACTCAAACCGGTGAACTTTAAGTGTATTTATACTCAAACCAGTGAAACTTCAACTGTTTATTTTTTTCAAAAATAAACAGTTGAAGTAACACTCTGTGTTGTCTAGTCTCCCCTTTTGTCCTTGTCTTAAGCGCCATCATGTTGTCGAATTCCCAGTACCAACTAGCCCAACAATCTGCATTCCATTGACTTGTTAGACAAGGAGATAGCGTTTTTGCGGGCGACGGTGAGGCCTGGGATTGGCTGAGGTGAAGCGGTTTGAGTGTATTTATGTCCCCCCTTTTTCAAAAATAAACAGTTGAAGTAGCGCTCCGTGTTGTCTAGTCTCCCCTTTTTGTCCTTGACTTAAGCGCCATCATGTCGTCAAATTCCCAGTACCAACTAGCCCAACAATCTGCATTGGGAAGAATGGTTGCTATGGCCTAGGAACAAATCTCTCCCACGCAACTTTTGGAGCTTCAGTTTTTGAAACAAATATTTTTGCTTCTCGATGGCTTTGAGAAAGAAGAGTACATTGAGCTGCAACACTAAAATAAATTGTTTCATTATTTTTTTGAGCAGCTGCTGGGCCATGGAAAGTATATTTCCCACCCTGGTATCTTTCTAGTGGCTTGCGGCAAAAATTTTAACCTGGCACAGAGCTCTTATTGAAATACTTTCGTGCAAACGAAAAAGTTGCCCATGAAAGGGTTAAGCGGCGATACGCGCGTCTGTCTCGCTCGTTTCAATGACAGCTGGCGCCAAGGAGTCTCTTTATTGATTCAGACCGCCGTTTAGTCTAACGTTACGTACAAAGGCAGAGGGGCACAGCTTCAAACTATGAATGCGTGTCTGTCCCGGCACCGGCAGCACGAACACACGCATGACAACCAAAAGCAGCGTATCGCACTCACTGCCCCACGCAGGAGAGGCGGCCCAGGCGGCCAGCTGTAAGTGCAAAATTGAAGGCAAAACGGGACTCCGCCTCAAACGTCAAACAGGGTGGCACAGCAATTGAGCTTGACAGTGGCAACGCAGAGGCGCCAGTCGGTGTTCTTATATAAAAAAGGAAAGGGAAACAAAAAAGGAAGAGCAGCAACGTGTACTGAACACTGAGCTCGAATAAACAACTACCGTAAAGGTTCCGAGAAGAATGCCCGCCCCCGAAACGTCGCCCATCCCGTTTTTCTAAATAAACATATGTAACATAAAAATTCCGAAACATCGCCCCCCCCCCCATTTCCGTCAAACAACACGCAATGTCCGACGAGAATCGCATCAACCGCGCAATTTGCTGTACCGGCACGTCAGACAAGCGAGTTTATAGTGGATTCCCGCGTTTTTGTCCGCGATCTGCGTGTGCAACCTCCATTCCACGCGAGTTGGTCCTGCGTGTACTATATTGCATTGTGAAATAAAATTTTGCTGCATTCGCGATCTGCGGTATTTGTTCCCGTAACATATCAGTTTGTAGCAGACTCCTGCCTTTCTGTCCGCGATTTGCGCGTGCGATATCGGTTCCTGTGACAGGCAAGTTTGTAGCGGGTTCCCGCGTGTTGATCGCATCGTGAAATGCGAATTTGCGGTGTCCGCAATCTGCGGTATCAGTTTCCGCGTCACGTAGTTTGTAGCCGGTTTTTGATAAAGTTTTGCCAGTGGCATCCCCAAAGATAGCCCCACCCAATGTTTTTTCCTGTTATCTCTTCATTTTGGGTGGGCAAGTTCTTGCGCGAACTCTACGGTAAGTTAAATTGATGGCGGCGGCACAGAATCTTGAATGAGGAAATAAGAAAAGGAGGATGCGAGGAGGGTGTTTAGCTTTCGGTAAAAACTGTCATTGCTGCATTTGTCCCTTTAAAATTAGGAGACCTTTCTACTTTCTAACAATGGGCAACAAAAGGACAAGGCTTGGCGGTAATGAACATAGGAAACGTCAGAAGGAAAATAACTGGTAAAAGTTGGATTACTTCCTTTCATTACGAAGAATAGGGCTAGGCGTCTGCTGGTCCTTTTATTATCTTTTTGTCTGGATGGGTTTGTTCTAACATGTGACCCCCCCTCCCCCAATTTCGGAGAAAGGGGAGAGGGGCACGAGCACTCGAAGTGCTGCAGCTCGGGGCATGTGAAGCAAAAGCTTGGACTGCAGAACCCAAAGATCCCGGGTTCAACCCACTGCCCCTGCCCATTTAAATCTGGATGAGCGTCGGCACCGGCGTGTTTGTGTCATCACTACTGCATGATACACATTAAAAACCCCGGGCTAGCAATCATGCTGCACCAAATAAACTTTTCACCTAAACCATAAACCAGTGTCACCATACCTCAAAGACAACCTTAAGCTGTCTAATTTGCTTTTTCTTTTTCCCTTGTTTTTTAAGCTGGCATATGACTTAATTTTTAGACATTAAACAAATATAAACATTTGAGCGAGTTCAAAGAACTTAGTGAATTACAAGATCACTAGAACATGGCCATATGCTCACTTTCTTCCTGATGAGCCCATCATACAACTACAACTGAGCAGAGTCAAAGATTGCTGACCACGGAATATAGCACTCGAAGCTTACCCTGCAAAGGGATCACTGCCTCCGAAGGCATCATGTTT
>JAZHYW010034346.1:0-27516 GCA_037355805.1 Ixodes ricinus | reverse complement strand
TCTTCATCTACCCATCTCCGCTCGCCTCGTTCTGCTACCGCGCTTGTTGTCAAGGGTTAAGGTGCTTGGTGGTTCGTGAGGTTCCGACTGTTCTACGTTAAACTACCTTGTTTTTGCGGATGGTGTGCGGGCTTTAGCAGTTGTTATCAAAACGGTGAGTTCGTTCTGCCCTTTTTTAGACGTTGATTGGGAGCTGTCATATATACGTTCGTATTTTTGACGCTTATTTCCTCTGAAAGAAACAAAACCACGGATTTGCGTCGCATTAAACTTCTGGGTTCAATGACTGTCGCCGCTATCTTAGTTCGTGTTTGACGTTCTTATCAGAGTTGACAGCTCAAGTCGGGCGCTCGTTTGAACCTTGTGTAATGTCGCGAGCTTGCTGGTACGCGAGGTTACATCGTTCGTAGCGATTGGGAGTCTATTCTCGCGTGCTGTTTGGCAAGAGTGTTGCAGTAAACAACATGACAAGCGCATTGTCTGGGTGCGTGAGTGCGCTTTATGAGCTTCGCATCGTTCCTCGCGCGGCCTGTAGCCTTCTCGTTTCACCGAGGCGTCGCTATCGTTTCGTTGAAATTCGTTTCGCGGAACTACGTTTCGAAGACAACTTTTCATGGACACATGTTTCGTCGACACGAACATTTCCTCGATACTCGTTACGCAAATCTCACGCTGCAGGGACGTTTCGCCACGCGTGTATCACTGAGATGCTGCGTTAACCCGCCCCCCGCCTGCGTTCACACCACTTCGCGGCTACAGTCCGCAGCCGCTTTATTACAAAAATGATAACCAACCTAACCAATCCGTACACGTCCCTTCGCGGAGCCAGTCTCATGCAACTTGTTAGAATAAAAAAAGGTAATCAGAGCTGTAGAGGACACTATTTGTCGATGAAACGATCTGTCGAGGAAACGTCGTTTGATGATCTTATTCCGATAGGTGTATCACCACTGCGTGATGCACGTTCACTGGTTAGCAGTCGTAATGCAGCCGATAAATTTCTCATTTACAGAATGCACCTGTGTCGCCATACGCCGGTCCCCCCCCCCCCCCAACCCCGTGGTCTAAGGCCATCGTATTTATATTAATTTTATGCTCATAATATTCTATGTGTGTATTAAAGCAACAGACTACCGCTAAATACTTGCACGCTGCCACAAAGGAAGGCACGTAATACCACCGTTCCACGGACTGTAAAATTGTATGCATTAATCTTCGCTCCTGAGTCAGACTGTTTGTAAGGAGCATAGCCGCTGTTCCCGCCGATACATATTGTCTGAGATGCAAGCTTATATATTTTTTTTTCCGGAGGAGTTTTCAACGACAATTGCTTCCTTGTCACTGATCATAGCGAATGTTTAAGGAGCCTATGCCATTCTTAAAGGCGGCATACATCTTGGTTTGGAGCTTTTTACATGTTGCATTTACCTATCCAAAAAATGTTTGGGCCACTCTCGAGTTTATTCAACGGTGTGACAATCTTAAAATGTGTCAAGTCTACAGGATAAGTCATAGAATGAAATAATCTACATCACCCTACCGTTTATCGTGTCGTAATGCAGTTTTTCAAGCAACTCGCACAAACGTTCGAGCTGTATTAATTTTTCAAAGGATTATGCTGATGCATTTTTATATTGAATTCATTACGTGTGAACACTGGTTGTCCTTAGGCTGTAACTTTTCAAGGCAGGGAAACGTTGTTTCCTTTGTATAGAATGTGTTTTTTATTCGGCAGTCTCTCAGGTTTAACATGTTCAACACTGTACCATAGTCTGACCTAATAGTAGAAAAACTAGCTTCACCTTCGCCAGTCTGAGTATGCATCAAGCAGGCATGGCATTATTGTTGGATGATGCAATACACCCTCCTAAACCAATCTTCCAAATCAACTTAGGGAGCGGGCTGAAGAGAATGGGAGCAATGAGGCGAATTGCGGCCCATCCCAATATTGTAGCGCTGCTGAATGGCTTCAAGTGAAGTCTCCGCAAAAATCTCTTGAATCTATATGTTTTATGGTAAGTGCCAATTTGAGTTCCTAGACGTTAGCATGTCTCTAAAAGGAAGACAACTGTAATGTGGCTGATGCCAACCTTTTGAAAACTGTAAAGAAGGGCTTTGTGAATATTCGAAATGTTCGAATATCGAAGCGAATGACGTCACTTTAATTGAATAGGACAGTTCGGCAGTTGTACGACTTTTCAATCTGAGAAAACTTTTGGACACACCATTGTAAAAAAGCAACTGAAACGACTCACTAAAGCCCACACGAAAGTCTAGAAACTGTACGCCAATAAAACTTATTTCAACTCGTTCATGGTAAACTGGAAATCATCCTATAATTGTAACCAAAAAACGTTGATCTCTAAAATGTTTGAGCCCCGGATCCAATGGATGATTTGCAGCGATACGCTGCTGTGAACCGGTGATGCATGCACGCAGTGAGTATGCGACAGTGCCAAGGCAGATGTGGCCGACAAGATATGGGATTCATATCTTCTGTTTTCAGGAGTTTGCATCTCTTTAATTACAGAAACCGGCATTTTGCCATTTTACAAATAATCTCCTCGCAACGTTTTTGCTGCTTGCTCTCGCACAAAATATACATTTGTTTGATATTTAAATGTAATATTATTGAATAGTGCTTTTAAGCTTTAAAGTAAGTGAAACCTCATTGTTCTTTCTTTTTGTTTTATGCAAGTTTTTAAAGCACATGTCGGCCCGTCTGGCAGCCACCTGCAGCCATGCTTGCACTGCATGACTACTTAGCATGTCCAGTCCCAACTGCTATTTAAGCTTCTCTAACTTGATTAAATTAACAGTCTGACAATCTTGTGTCCTGTTTCTTTAAAAAAAATACAATTTTCACCTCAAGACGTATAGCAACGTTTGACGATTTAACCATTTGAACAAGTTGAATTACGGAGTAAACTTCCCTTTTTATGTGTAAGTCACAAGTCTGAGTTCTTCCAGATTGAGCTTGTCCCTGAGAGGAAGCCTTGCTGATGTAGCTGATGTCACTTTTTCGACAACTGCCGTAGCAATATCAGCCACGCCTAACATGGTGCCCCCAAAGCCCCATTTCGAATATGTATTAAGCCTTTTTAATGCATATTTTAGCAGATTATGAGTGAACTTCGAAATATACCTGAATGGTTCTTTTTTTGTTTGTAGAGTTTTTTTAGAGCACAGGTTGCCTGGTCTCTGGCAGCCTCCTGCTGCCATGCTTGCACTGCAGGGTTACTTTGCATGTCCAATGCCAACTGTGATTTAAGCTACTCTCACTTGCTTAAACTGGCATTCTGACAGTCTTGTGTGTCTTGTTTTATAGAAAAGATAGTTAGCATCTCGAAACGTCGATAGATAATTGATGATTTAACCATTTGAACATGTCGAGTTACTGAGTCAACCTTGCTTGTGTTTTTTAATGGTAAGTCGGAACTCTGATTTCTTACAGATTGAGCATGTTCCTGAGTGGGAGGCAACGCTGATGTAGCTGATGTCACTTTTTTGACAACTGTTGTAACAATATCAGCCACATCTAACATGGTGCTCCCAAAGCCCCACTTTGAGCATGTATTTAGACTTTTTTAATGCATTTTTAGCAGATTATATGAGTTGACATTGAAATGGAACTGCATGGTTCATTTTTTGTTCTGTAGCTGATTTTGAGGGCTCAAGTTTGCTGATTTCTGTCAGCTTCCTGCAGTCATGCATGCACTGCAGGGTTACATTGCATGTCCAGTGCGAACTGCAATTTAAGCTACTCTCACTTGCTTAAACTGGCATTCTGACTGTCGTCTGTATGTCTGGTTTTTCAGAAGATACGGTTAGCATCTCGAAAAGTCAAGCAACGTTTGATGATTTAACCATTTGAACAAGTCGAGTTACGGAGTCAACTTCGCTGGTGTATTTTCATGGTGAGTAAAAAGTTGGAGTTATTACAGGTCGTGCATGACTCGGACAGGGAGACAACGCTGATCTATCTGGTGTCACCTTTCCGACAAGTTTTGTAGTAGTGTCCGTCACATGTAATATTGTTTGACCGCAGCTGGAGTTACTATACACTATAGCTAGATTCAAACCTATTAGGCTAAATTCATTTGAATCTAGTTACTCTAGCTAATTTTAAACCTAATAGGTCACCTGCTGCTGGCTTTTTGTAGCCGATGAACTTGCCATGTTTGAATTGCAGGTGGTATTAAGTAGTGATACGTTGCAAGTAACATATTAATATAACAATTCTTTTCTTGGTAACGTTTAACTGAAACACGTTAGGTTTTTGAGAAGTAACTTCTGTAACACATCATTATTTTCTGAATACGGAAATTATAAATGTTCGTTTGTAGTTAATTTTCTAATCTTTTTAATAACAGTTACATTGAGGAGCATGATATGATCCATACATTAAATCTACATTGTCATGGATAGAGAACAACCAAAGAGATTTCACATTTCGGATTATGAATGACGAGTGCCAATAAGAATGCGCGGCTGGCAATGCAGAGAAAACACTGACAACAGATAAACGAGGAAGATATTTTTTCTACTCCGTCCGAAAATTGTGCATACTGGTGAGGCGCAAAGGTGGAAAAATTCCTAGGTAAATAAAAGTTTCTGGTCTTGTCAGTTCTACATTCCCAATGTGATACAGAAACAGAGATACATTCATCTTATTAGTGACGTGGGTATATTATTGCTTTTTAGAGTTAATTTCCATTTGCCATTAGAAGCACCCTGGTTTGGTACCGTCTAAACGGTCATTCAGTGCTGCCTAGACTAATTATATCTTAATCGGCAAATAAACGAAACAATCATCTGCAAACAAATTTATTTATACTGGTGGTTTAATTAACATTGAGATATCGTTAATATATAAAAGATATAACAGTGGCCCCAATACTGATCCTTGTGGTACCCCTGGCGTTACCGATAACGAGTCTGAAAGGGCTCCTCAAGTTTCAACCGTCTGCGATCTATTTCTTAAATAAACCTCCATCCAACTTATAATATTTTCTCTAAGTGTAAACATCTTAAGTTTTGTTACAAATATTTATCAGAAAGCGATCAAATCCTTTCGAAAATAATATGCTTACGACGATCGTGAAAAGTTTCTACAAGTTCGATCGTTGTTCACAAACCTATCCTGAAGCCATCTTGTCCTGAATAGAGCAACGCTTTGCTGTTTAGGAATTTAATTACATGTTTTGCCACTATATGCTCCATCAGTTTGCACCATGTGCTAGTTAAAGACACTGGTCGGTTATCATTTATTTGTAGGCGATTGCCACTTTTAAATTTCGGCACAACTTTAGCCCTTATCCAGCCAGAAGGAGGATTACTCTCTCTGGAGACTTCTTGAAAACTGTTTCGTTGTAGAATGACAAAAATTCAGCTAATCTTCTCAGAAATTATTCGGGGATGTTTTCTGTCCTGAGCCTTTTTCGGATCAAGATGCAATAATCTGTCCGAAAATTTTATCATGCGTAATCATCAGATCCCTTATCTTAGGTGGCATCGCGCTGATCAAAATTGGGGTATTGGTTTGTTCTGCTTCCTTCGTAAAAACCGATTGAAAAAAATGCATTAAACCAGTGTGCAATAACTTTACATTCCGTGACTACCGTATTACGTAGAACGATCTTCTCGATTTACTCCTTTTCTATTGCTTCCGTACCTCGAGAATTTACGCGGTGAACTCCTCAGAAAGTCGAGTAGAGTGACTCCTAAGAACCCTTCTTTTCGCTTCTTTCAGTAATCCTTTTACTGTCTTAAAATATATTGGATAACTTCACGCATCAGGTAAGGTCAATCCATTTTGCCGTTCAATATTTTTTGTTGCTTTAAAGCCACAGGGAATAAACTCGGAGAAGTTAGCTCGGAGAGAGAGAGAGTGAAGGAAGATAAACGGTGAGATTTGGACAATCCACAATGCCAGAAAGAGAAGTGAAATATGAAGCGTAGCACAACGACTGAATACCCTCAGCGATTTATTTTCAACGCGTTTCTTCAGCATCATTCTAACACGGTTAGACACAACTGTCAAATCTGTCTATGGAATTAATCTGGTTTCTCAGCAAAGTTTACATATTTTTGGCGTCTACTTTCCCCTTTCTTCTTGTTCCACGATGTTAGCACGTATTGTTTCTTGATAAGCGGAGTTTTATTATCTCTCCAATGCATGTTGTACGTAACGCAGCACGCGGCCGCAGAAGTAGACGAACGGCGCGAGAACGAGAGGTCACCGACGGACAGCAGCAGGACATTGAGGGGAGAGATGAAAAAAGGGGCGAGATTGTGATCGACGCGCGAAACTTCAAAAATTCTTGAAGGTTGATACGCCACGTGTCGCTAAAATCTGGAACTAAATCACCGTGTCCCCAGAAGTTTGTCTTGCACATGGCAGAACTTGACCGCAGCCATAGCCTCCAATCTCATCCCCGGGACGGTTCATTGCAGTCGATACCCAAACCATCGGCGTATAGGTAGCGCAGTGCGACGCACTGGCTTCCAAGAACAACGTAAGCCCGAATGGTATTGCCGCTATTGAGCGCATAACGAAAATATTTTTCGTTAAGCTCATTCAATTGTTGTTTGTCTCCGATGTGATGCTTTCTAACAATCTTATTTTCGCTTTTTTGTTTTTTTGCAGTCCGCTATTTTGTGTTTGAATTGAATACACTTAGCATATCATTCTCGCTTCTGCGGTTGACTACAGTTGGCAGATTTATTTCCGTACTTGACGCAGTTGCGACAGCACGGCACACCGTTGGAGTTAAAAGCCACTTGTTTTGGCTTGGCAGTTTTTGGACACTTTGTTTGCTGGACGGAACATTCTTGAAGTCACAAAAACAGATGCCACGTATTATCAGTTTGACGCCTCTTTAATAACAGTGAGTCGGTCATCCAGGGGTTTTAGGCACTCCAGCAGAGCCTCTGGCGTCGCAAACTTGAAGCCACTAAGACTCCGAACGAGATATTTGTGGTTGATTCCTGTGATGACGCAGTCTACAATTTGATAATCACAAAGTTGACGTAAGCGCTCATGGCTCACCTTCTCAAGAGTTTCATTTGATACTTTTTTCCTCCCTTCCATCTCCTGGTGGTGTCGCTGTAAGCGTATGACTGGAGGAAAATCCTTATTAAGCTCCGTCTTTCAATCACGCCACGAGCGCTGTAGGCTGAAGAGACCGTCGGACCGTATTTTTGCTACTCCTCCCAGCTAGGTCAACGCAATAGACAACGTTCGTCTTTCGTTCCACGAGTACTTTCCGGGCAGTTCGTCAACCTTTCTCGTCCATTGCTCGACCGTCTGCACGGGCTTTGTCACCTGGATGAACACCAGTACCCGCTTACCACAGTCCTTCTGAGACTTTGCTCGTGCACGGGTTGCGCTCTAGAACGTGGCAGATTAGTCATGCCATTCACCGCCCCTTTGCACGGCTGCTTGAACTGCCTTAATAAGAAGATATAGAAATGCCGATCGCCGGTCGGCGCTTGCAATCTGCGGTGAGTTGTAGGCGGGACGATAGCCGGGTTGAGTCGCTGTCGCTGGTTGCCGTCAGAACCCTGTATTTCGATGCCACGGTACTACGACTCAGGCACGTACCCAGGGGGGGGGGGGGGGGCTGGGGCCGGGCACTCTCCAAGATCTTCTCTCTCGATGCAGTATTTTGTCAAGGCGGGCTCGCACCGCCCTCCCCCCCCCCCACCCCGAATCAAAAGCCTGGCTACGTGCCTCCTACGAATCGTGGTCGCTCAGTCACCACAACCATCGCTTGTGCTTCCTTTCATTTTTGTCGGTTATACCGGTTCTAGAGCCTGCCAGTTCTTGTCCCTGGTCCTACATCGTAACCTTCCTTTTTTTGCTTCCCTTATGTCGAGGTTATTTTGCAGGTTCTGTTACACGCCTCGTCAAGTAGTCGATTCGCTGTGGGCCACAATCGGTCGGTCTTGTTTCCGGTGTGTTATAACCTTGTCGGAAAAATGGAGACCGGTGAAAGACTAAGAAAATATTTAATTAGCGTCAGGCACGTACGCATGTCATAAGATAGACTAAATGTGCCACGCGGATGATGGCATGGACTTCGCGTGTTTTGTTCGCCATCTTCCAGGATGGCGCTAACACATAGTTCTGATTATAACCTTCCATATGGTTAAGCCGGAGTCACACACTTCACGCATCATACAAAAGACAGTTCGCGGACACAAGTCACCAAGATATCCTTGGTTCAAATGTCAAGTGCCATGTTTCTTTTTGAACTCATTGCCGTGCGGAATTCGAAGCACGAATCTTGTGTTGACTTGCGTTGTCATCTGTTTGCAGACTGCCTTTTGTACGATGCATAACCAGCGTGACCCGGGACTTTTATGTTTTTTTTTTTTTTTATGATACTAGTCTCGTGATTAAACCAAAATAAACACAAGGTACAGTTTATTGGTGCATGTGCGCTCATATTCTCAGAGCTTTGCAACAAATTTATAATTTGAGGTAAAAAGTTGAGTTGTGATCGCTGATGAGCATATATAATTATTCATAGTGGAAGTGACTCACAAAGATTAAAGCACGAAGACATAAGAAGCGATTGTACAGACTTTGCTTTATTATCCGTGTATCTTTTAAGCTATCAATGATCCATTTTGATTTTTTTGTATTCATTTCATAGCATCAACATATGCGCTTTTTTGTTTATTTGGGTTTCTAGGTTAATGTGTCACCTCTGATTTCAAATAAGAGATATAATATTTATTCATGTTTTTATGTATATATTTTTTATTCACGTTATCAACTCGTGTTCATTCCAAGCAGCACGCATCATTAACATAAAAGCAAAGGAATCTTTCCTTCACGTAAATAAACGAATGTACTCACAACATTCCTTACGAAATATATAAGATATAAATTAAGTATTTCTCAGCTATGCACATAAAACTATATAAAAAAATTAAAATGACAAAAAGGCTATGGGTTTCTCAATAAACACGGCATCAAGCCTAACCCAGGTAGCACCGAGTTCTTGGCCAAAATGTGGCTTTTGTCTGGAAGTTTAGGGCATTAAAAAACCCGAAAAAGCCCAAGTAGAGCCAAACCTGAGCTTCCTTGGCAAGAGTCTGAGTATTTTGACCCTAATTCGCCAAACAAGTGCCAAATTTAGGCTTCACTGCCTGGTAGTTCGGCTGTCATCTGGCATATTTGGGCCTAAATCGCCTAACGAATGCCAGAGTTAGGCTTACTGCCCGATAGTTCGGCTGATATTTGGCATTTTTGGGCCAAAATTGCCAAACAAATGCCGAAGTAAGGCTTCACTTTTTGATAGTTCGGCTGTCATCTGGCACCTTTTGGCCAAAATCGCCACAGATGTACCAGAGTTAGGCTAATTAGTGGCTTGTAGTTCGGCTGATATCTGGCATCTTTGGGCCAAAATCGCCAAACAAGTGCCAAAGTTAGGCTTCACTTTCCTACATTTCGGCAATCATCGGGCACCTTTGGGCCAAAATTGCCACAGATGTGCCAAAGTGAGCTTACTTCCTTGTAGTTCGGCTGAGATCTGGCGTTTTTGGGCCAAAATCGCCAAACAAGAGCCAAAGTTAGGCTTCAATTTCTGATAGTTCGGCTCTCATCTGGCATCGTTGGGCCAAAATCGCCACAAACGTGCCGGAGTTTGGCTTGTCCGAAATTCTCAAATTAGGCGTTGCTCTGGCAGTCCTGTGGCACTCCTGTCGGCACTCCTGTTGCAGACCAGAGAAAAGCCAAACTTCGGCCCGTCCCTAATACCGAAATTAGGCGTTGCTCTGGCAGTTATGGCTGAAGTATGGCACCAACTTTGGCGCTCCTCTGGCGGACCAGAGAAACGCCAAACTTTGGCATGCCCCGAATTCCCAGATTGGGATTTACTATGGCAGTTATGGCTGAAATATGGCACCAACTTTGGCGCTCCTCTGGCAGACCAGAAGAACGCCAAACTTTGGCATCTCTGAAATACCCAAATTAGGCGTTGCTCTGGCAGTTATGGCTCAAGTATGGCACCAACTTTGGCACTCCTCTGGCGTACCAGAGAAGAGCCAAACTTTGGCATGCCACTAGGATTGCCCAACTAAGGCTATAGTTAGGCACCGTACTTTGGCACTGATGAGTGCCATGGTGCAAAACCTAACTGCGCCAAAGTTGGGCCCTTATGTTTGCCAGACCTTTGCCCAAGTTGGGCATTCCTCTGGCGTGCTACCTGGAAACCTACCCAGGAAAGAGATGCAAGATGACTCAAATCAAAATCAAATCAACTTTTATTTTCCATCACATGATGGGGGATACCAAGGGAAAAAGCTGCTTATATGCAGCTTGACGAGCCCTGGCACCCCTACATGGCAGACAGCGCAAAAAGAAATCATCGAATAAACAAACAAATATTAAAAAAACAATACAATGTGCATTTTTATACAATGTTAATGAGTCATAGAATGTGCATTTTTTTATACAATGTTAACGATGCTATTTTTATTAAGTGAAGTGATATCAATTTCTAGCGATGCGATATGATTTAGTAAGTGAGGAAGTGCATGTTTAATTCTTTGATGTCCGAAGTTCGTACGTGATTTTGGTATTTGCCATGGATGTATTTGACGGGTTTGATAAATTGGAATTTGCAAATGAAGGTCAGCGAGGTTCAGAAATGTTTCGGATTTACCTTTTAGGGCCGATTGGTACGTTAATATTAAGCGTTGACTGTAAAGTTTTGACACGTCGGTTATGGAAAATTTATCAAAGAGAGGCAATGATGGTGAGGTCGTAGGAACATTGGCTATTGCACGAAGAGCTTTTTTCTGCAGCACGCGGAGCAAATTTAAGTTGGTTAAACCAGTGGATCCCCATATCAGATGCGCGTATCCTAAGACGGGGAAAAATAATGATTTAAAAATTTGAAGTTTGATATTGGTAGGTAAAACGTTTCTATATTTGTTTATTACTCCAACTATTTTTGAAAGTTTAGTACGAACATATTTAACATGTTCAGACCAGGACATGTTAAAGGAAAAAAATACACCCAGAGTTTTGACATTTTCAACACAATGAATAATATCGGAACCATATTTGAAAGGAAGGAATAAATTTGCTTGAGTTCTAGAATGTAGTTGAAATATTACAGCCTTGCTCTTATTAGTATTTATATGGAGGGAGTTAATTTCGCACCAACATTTTAATTTAGATAGAACAATATTTGCTCTGGTAACAAGATGTTCATAATTTTTATCAGAAATGATTATACTCGTATCGTCTGCGTAAATTATAAAATTTACATCAGGGTCAATAGTTACAATATCGTTTATATAAAAAAGAAATAGAAGTGGTCCCAGAATGCTTCCCTGGGGAACACCAGAATTAATACCTAGCAAAGAGGACATATGGTCGTTGATTGAAACATATTGCCGACGACTTTGAAAATATGATTTTAACAAAGAAAAGGAAACACCCCGAAAACCATATAAAAATAATTTATCTAAAAGAATACCATGATCAAGACAGTCGAACGCTTTACTGAAATCTAAAAATATACCGACTGTTGACAACTTTTCTTCTAAATTGTCCAGTATTATCTCTTTTTGGTGTAAGAGTGCACACTCGGTTGACCTGAATTTCCTGAAACCAAATTGAGAGTCAATTAGGAGTTTATGCTTATTTGAAAAATTTGTAATTCGCGTGTGCAGAATTTTTTCGAGGCCTTTTGAGAAAATGGGAAGAATAGAAATAGGTCGGTAGTTCCCTATGCAATTTCTATCTCCTTTCTTGAACAATACTGTTACTTTCGCGGTCTGCATACCCATGGGAAATATTCCTGATGTCAGAGCAAGGTTGTAAATATGTGTTAAACAAGGCGCAATGATATCTATGACAAGTTTAACAGGTTTAATGTTTATGTTATCAACATCGCAACTGTTGTTGTTGCGTAAATTGGCCATCGCCGCATAAACTTCGTGTTCATCGGCAGGATAAAAAAATATTGTCTCAGAAACTCTTGGTATATTATTTCCTGCGTCACTACAGTAAGTTCCTGACCCAACGTTTACAAAATAATGATTAAAAGCATCTGAAAGTGCAGAACCAGATTTTTCTATTCCATCAATACTTAAAGATTCTATTTTAGTACAATTTGTTTTTTTACCTAAGAGAGCACCAAGCCTCTTCCAAATTAAGTCCGAGTGCTTCATACATTCTGAGTCAAAAAGATTGTTGTAGTAGGTACGTTTTGAACGCTTCAAATCTGCGTTCAGACGGTTTCTCAACGTCTTAAATTTTGCAAGCACAACTAGGTTTCGGGATTTTAAAAATTCTTTATATAAGCAAGCTTTGATACGCATTGATTTTAAGTGATCCCCAGTAATCCATGGTTTGCGCGCACGTTTATTGTTCTTAAGTAGTTTTAATGGAAATGAAAGACTATAAATATTTTTAAAAACCTCGATAAATTTGTCGTAAGCTTGATTTACATCAGCTATGTCGAATATACTGCTCCAGTTTGTTGTCTCTATATTCCGTCTAAATGCCTGCAGTGTTTTTTCGTTGATATCTTGTACATATCTCGGGGGAGGAGCCTCATTGGTTTTAGTTTTTGATGACAGATTTTGTTTATGAATCAGCATGAATATAGGTAAATGATCACTCAGGTCCGAACACAGCACCCCAGCAGTAACATCAGAGCTTTCCTGATTTGTGATAAACAAGTCGAGCATGGAAGAACATGATGTTGTGATACGTGTGGGATGAGATATTACATTATGAAGACTATTTGCGGACAACAATAATAAAAGTTCAGTCTGGTTGCGCGATACATCAAGCATATCAATATTTAGATCACCGCCAAGGGTGAAATTGCACGTCACTTCAGTGATAGTGGTAAATAGCTTATCTAAAAATTCAAAGAACTGGAATACATTTCCATTTGGTGGTCGGTAGATAACACAATACACTTCAAGGTTTTTGCGTATGCATAATGCTTCGTAGTCGTTTGTAATCATAGAAAATTCGGGTACAATCTCGAAACCAGTGTCCGCTATCAAAATGGACACACCACCGCCACGGTTTTGTTTGCGGTTTAAATAAAAATGGGCGTAACCTGGCAAAATAAAAAAGTCACTGTCATCGCTATACCAAGTTTCAGTGAGCATTATAATATTAAACAATGGTTGAAACTTGTTAAAAAACAAACAAAGTTCATCAGTTTTGGATCGTGCTGATCTCACGTTTAGATGAAAGAGTGTAAGGCACTTCTGTTTATTCCCACGAATCAACGCGTTAACTTCATGTGGTTCATAAAAATGGTCGTGCACAGCCATCTCGAAGAAAAAAGTAGCTGTCATCTACATATTCGGAATTAGTTCCTGATTTTTCCCTCGACATCGCTAAGGCACGAAACCTTAATTACATCTGAGTTTTCATCTTTGCGCGCGAATATCTTCCCACCAGAACACCACACAAATTTCCACCCGACCTTTCGTTTCTGCGCGATGGCCGTTCCTAGCAGTTTCTTGTTCAGGCTCGTAAGGTGTTCATTTACATAAATCGGAGAAACGGTCCCGCCAAAATCGAGAGATGCCGTAGTGATCCGCTTTTCTTAGCTTTTTCTAGGATTTTATTTCGTTTTGTGCGTTGGATGAAGCGGACAATTATGTTTTTTTCATTTGGTTTAAATGTGGCGACGCGGTGGCAGATGTCAATATCTGCATCGTCCACGGGTTCTTCGAGAAGGGCACCGATCCTTTTGACAATATCATTCACATCTCCTTCGGCTGGTACCCCTTGATCTCAAGATTGTTCGATCGCTGGTATTGTTCCAATTCTTCTACTCTAGCGCCCAGTCTGCAGTTTTCTGCGATTAGGTCCTGATTCCGTTTTGTAAGCTCTAGGATTTCTTTTCGCAGTTCCTTTATGTCGTTTTTAATGGACATTACTCCGTCGCACGTGTCGCTGCAGTATTTGACGCTCTCTTTCAAGCCCCTCAAGTCTGCCCGTAGCTCGCGACGTAGATCTTCTAGCGCTTTTTCCATGATAGTCTAAGCGAAAAGTTTGTAATATCAGAATAACAGAAACAGGAGTAGGCACACAATTTCAACAAAGCGACTCGCAGGCAGCAGCGACAGCGTTTTTCAGAGCAATATTAACTGAGGAAAGAGTAGAAATGTATGCACACCTGTAATATGGCAAGGCACGAAGTATGAACGATGTGTCGATGCGGCGCTGCGCTGCTGCCAAGTGCCGGTGGCTTGTGGTGGTCCGCTCTTGTAGTCGTTGGTCCCTGGCGACGAACGAAGGCCGTACCAATCACCACTCAGAAGCCGATGACGTGGCTGTCTGATGCAGAGGCACGTGTGGACTTGAATGGTTTACTCGTGAGAGTGCAGTCCTCAAGGAGCAGGGGCCGCGGTGATCTGTAATATGGCAAGGCACGAAGTATGAACGATGTGTCGATGCGGCGCTACGCTGCTGCCAAGTGCCGGTGGCTTGTGGTGGTCCGCTCTTGTAGTCGTTGGTCCCTGGCGACGAACGAAGGCCGTACCAATCACCACTCAGAAGCCGATGACGTGGCTGTCTGATGCAGAGGCACGTGTGGACTTGAATGGTTTACTCGTGAGAGTGCAGTCCTCAAGGAGCAGGGGCCGCGGTGATCTGTAATATGGCAAGGCACGAAGTATGAACGATGTGTCGATGCGGCGCTACGCTGCTGCCAAGTGCCGGTGGCTTGTGGTGGTCCGCTCTTGTAGTCGTTGGTCCCTGGCGACGAACGAAGGCCGTACCAATCACCACTCAGAAGCCGATGACGTGGCTGTCTGATGCAGAGGCACGTGTGGACTTGAATGGTTTACTCGTGAGAGTGCAGTCCTCAAGGAGCAGGGGCCGCGGTGATCTGTAATATGGCAAGGCACGAAGTATGAACGATGTGTCGATGCGGCGCTGCGCTGCTGCCAAGTGCCGGTGGCTTGTGGTGGTCCGCTCTTGTAGTCGTTGGTCCCTGGCGACGAACGAAGGCCGTACCAATCACCACTCAGAAGCCGATGACGTGGCTGTCTGATGCAGAGGCACGTGTGGACTTGAATGGTTTACTCGTGAGAGTGCAGTCCTCAAGGAGCAGGGGCCGCGGCGATCTGTAATATGGCAAGGCACGAAGTATGAACGATGTGTCGATGCGGCGCTGCGCTGCTGCCAAGTGCCGGTGGCTTGTGGTGGTCCGCTCTTGTAGTCGTTGGTCCCTGGCGACGAACGAAGGCCGTACCAATCACCACTCAGAAGCCGATGACGTGGCTGTCTGATGCAGAGGCACGTGTGGACTTGAATGGTTTACTCGTGAGAGTGCAGTCCTCAAGGAGCAGGGGCCGCGGCGATCTGTAATATGGCAAGGCACGAAGTATGAACGATGTGTCGATGCGGCGCTGCGCTGCTGCCAAGTGCCGGTGGCTTGTGGTGGTCCGCTCTTGTAGTCGTTGGTCCCTGGCGACGAACGAAGGCCGTACCAATCACCACTCAGAAGCCGATGACGTGGCTGTCTGATGCAGAGGCACGTGTGGACTTGAATGGTTTACTCGTGAGAGTGCAGTCCTCAAGGAGCAGGGGCCGCGGCGATCTGTAATATGGCAAGGCACGAAGTATGAACGATGTGTCGATGCGGCGCTGCGCTGCTGCCAAGTGCCGGTGGCTTGTGGTGGTCCGCTCTTGTAGTCGTTGGTCCCTGGCGACGAACGAAGGCCGTACCAATCACCACTCAGAAGCCGATGACGTGGCTGTCTGATGCAGAGGCACGTGTGGACTTGAATGGTTTACTCGTGAGAGTGCAGTCCTCAAGGAGCAGGGGCCGCGGTGATCTGTAATATGGCAAGGCACGAAGTATGAACGATGTGTCGATGCGGCGCTGCGCTGCTGCCAAGTGCCGGTGGCTTGTGGTGGTCCGCTCTTGTAGTCGTTGGTCCCTGGCGACGAACGAAGGCCGTACCAATCACCACTCAGAAGCCGATGACGTGGCTGTCTGATGCAGAGGCACGTGTGGACTTGAATGGTTTACTCGTGAGAGTGCAGTCCTCAAGGAGCAGGGGCCGCGGTGATCTGTAATATGGCAAGGCACGAAGTATGAACGATGTGTCGATGCGGCGCTGCGCTGCTGCCGAAGTCCATGCTGTCCCTCAGAAGAATCGTCGTTTGGCACTTTTTGTATCTGGGCTAGATCCCGATACGAGTGTGGACGATGTTCTTGCACTCATTGAACCTCTTGTAGCGGGGAGGCAGGTCCTGTGTTCAAAAAATGTTTACACGATTTGACACATACTCTTCGTTCCACATCTCGGGTGACGAGTCAGTTTTCGACGCAATTAACAAATCCGAGGTGCGGCCTGAAGGTAGCATTTTCCATCAGTTCTTTCGGTCGACTGGGTCAAGTCTCGTGTTCATACCGATGACGGAGTAGAAACCGTTCATGACGCACAAACTTAGCGTGTTTTGCCAAAATGTACGAGGCCTAAGGACTAAGGGCGACGAGTTTTTGTACAATTCACCTAATTCTAGTCATAATATTTTATGTATTTTCGAACCCTGGCTTTTGTGATGGTATATCAGTCTCTAATTACTTCAGCCCCAGCTACACGGTCTATCGAAGGGATAGAGACTACTTGTGTACGGGGCAAACGATGGGAGGGGCGTGTTAATTGCAACAAAAGTTTCCGTGGCATCGCATAGGCGGTTTGATCTCGGAAACTTATTCAAGAATGTGTTTGGATCGAGATTAAAGCAAGTGACGTGATTTAATTACCTGATAGGAACGTACTGTTTCCACCGTTATCTGGTGAAATCACTTTTATTGAACATTTTAAATCTCTCGGTAAGCAGATCGATTTTGACAAGTTTTGTGTTCAGATATACTGTGATTTTAATCTTCCGGGTGTAGAGTGGTCATTGCAAGCTTTAAACAATATTACGTTAACAGCTAGAAAGGCCTTTTCTTTGTTGTCGTTTATTGACTTGAGTGGTCTAGAACAACTACATTCAATACCGAATTGCGTAGGTAATATCTTAGATCTCGTTCTTTCAAATGTCCACATTCTAAGCTTAGGTCTGGCTTCCGATCCTTTGGTACAAGTTGATAGGTTTCATCCACATCATAATAGTCCAGTCATCTCTTCCGTGGAATTGGCGGATATCGTCAAAGCCATTAGCTTACAGTTTTTTAAAAGGAGATTACCTTGGCTTGTATAAATATATTGAAACTTTTGACTGGTCTAACATTCTCGCCATGTCTGATGTCGATCATGCTACCGAGACTCTAACAACAATTGTAAAAGATGCCATCGACACTTTTGTACCGTATCCTTCAACAAAGCCATCCAAATATCCTGAATGGTTTTCCAGGGATTTATAAGAGTTATTTGGTCAAGAAAGAACATTTCCACCGTCTTTATAAAAAATGCGGCTCTTCGCTTATACACCAAATTCAGTTTATATCGGGCCTTGGCGAAGAAACTGCTCAAGCGCATTCGACGCATGCATCGTGACAGCGTAGGAAATAGCTTGTTTCGCCACCCGGAGACTTTCTGGAAGTTCACGAAGCAACATGCACGTGACGTTAGTCCTATCATCTGCTTACGTGCCTGTTCAGATAACGCCCCCAGGTTATGTTTCATCACCTTATGAAGTTGCAGATGTTTTCGCTGATTATTTTTGCCAAATGTTTCTCTGACAATCGGCAATCAGTTCAACCGGAGGATAAGGAGCTGATTTGTCACGATTTTTTGAGTTCCATGAGAGTGGACTCTCTTGATATTGCCGAGGCGATGAGAAAGTTAAAAACACAAGTTTTCCTCTGGCGTGGATGGTGTACCAGGCTTTGGTCTCAAAGGTTGTGGTCAACTGTTCATTCCTATATTGAAACACATTTTTAATATGTCACTCAGTTCAGGCGTTTTCCTTCGCTTGGAAAAAACAGTTGTTGTTCCTATCTTAAAGGTGGTGACGGATCTATAGCTGCGAACTACCGTCCAGTTTCCCTGCTTTGTGGTTTTTCCAAGGTATTTGAGATTGTTGTGCATAGCAGGATGACTTTTTATTTCCGTCAATAATTAACGCCCTTGCAGCCCGGTTTTTTAAAGGTAGGTCTGGGGAAACATATATGTGTACCTTTTTAGATTACTGTGTGCCGTTTGTTTTAAATAGAGAACAAGTAGATGCAATATACTTTGATATGTCAAAAGCCTTTGATAAAGTGAGTCACGTGTTTCTTTTGTCCAAGTTACGTCTGTATGGTGTCTTTCCAGAATTGTGTAACTGGTTTAAGAGTTATTTGTCTTTTCGATCAAATAGTGTTCGGGTCGCTGACGGTTATTCCAAAGAGTTTTTTTTCAATGTCAGGCGTACCCCAGGGATCATTTTTGGGTCCTCTACTGTTTTCAATTTTAATATAAATGATATAGCATCTTCTGTAAAGAACGTTGAACTCCTTTTATTTGCTGACGACATAAAGTTGTTCAAGAGTGTTTACTGTCCTTTAGATTGTGATGTGATACAACATGATGTGTCTAATATAGCAAAGTGGTGTAAACAAAATTATTTATTTCTTAATCCTTTAAAAACAAAATTGATATCTTTGTGCAGACGCCGTGCGATCGTAAATAACACTTATCATCTTGAGGGAAATCAGATTGAACGTGTTTCAATTGTAAGGGATATTGGTGTGTTCATTGACTGCGGATTAACTTTTAAAAATCATGTATCTTTTGTTGTCAGCTCTGCAATGAAAGTTTTAGGAGTTATATCGCGTTTGACAAAGCATTTTAAAAAGCCCCATTGTTCAATACATCTTTTTCATTCCTTAGTGGTTTCAAGGCTTGAGTTTGCTTCTGTGATTTGGAATTCATTATCTGTAACACAAGCTTTGATCATAGAACGTGTGCAAAAACGATTTGTTGGAATTGTTTATGATAGATGGATTGGACGACGCGTGTAATATGACTATGAATGCTTACTAAAACGATTTTCGCTGAAGCTTTTATCACACAGAAGAACAGTCTTTGACTTGGTATTCCTGCATAAGATCATTAATGGTGGCATTGATTCTTCATGGCTTATTAGTAAAATCAATTTCCATGTTCCTTTCCACGTGACGAGACAGTTCACCTGTTTTGATATTTGCTCACTCATGCCGTGTGTCACCTCTTTCTCGTTTACAGACATTATATAACAGCATTGTGCCACCTCAAGTTGACATCACTACACCCCTGGCTACATTTCGCTGTCAGTTGGACGAACTTTTGGTCACTTCATAGCGCGTCAGTGTATATGGATGTCTATTTCTTTTTTTTCAATGAGTGGGAATATTGTTTAAGAGTTTCTATTGTACGAGTTGGTGTACCTAAGAGAAGGCCGCTCGGCCATTTTAGGGCACCCAAAAATAAAGATTATTAATATTATTATTATTATCTTGTACTTCTCACTGTCTATGAAAGGGCGGGACCTCGAATGGACACCTTAAGGAGGGTAGCCTCAGCGGCGATCACTTCCCCCGAATATAGAGCTTTGACACGCAAAACGACGTGCCACAAGATATTTGAAATCAACGTCAAAGTAAAATTGTATTAAGACAACCGCCGAGGAATGCAGTTGTCTCGGGGACCACCACAAGCAGCATTGACGTGCCTGACAAGGCAACAGCACCCCCACCCCCGCACTTAAACACACACACCTACACCAAGCCACGGAAAGACCATCCACCATGCCCAGACAAAAAGTATGTCTGACAGAGGGCGAAAACTTCTTAATAATGACAGATCATATATAAAGACTCATAAGCAGTTAAACAAATTCTACAAAACCCAGGAAATAAATACTTAGTGTCCCCCACGCCATAACAAAAAACAACGTACATTCTTTTTTTAAACCTTCACAAATACGGCAAACATTGGGGCAACACACACCAACACAGTAGCGCCAGCCAGAAATATCTATTAAAATTTTGTATAAGCCTGCAGATAAATGCAGCACAAAAAGAAACACAACCCGCGCATACAAAAAGGTCATATTTCAAGTGAAAATAAATACACATCTATATGTTTCCTTAACGCTTGCGGAGAAATACATTCTTGAATAATTGCCATGAAATGAGGGCGGTTATTTAGAAGTACGGATACATGATAATCTAGTTTTTGTATAGCATGATTTTTGGTATGTTATGCTTTCTGCAGATCATAAGCCGAAAATTGTATGGGTGACCCTTTCCAAAGATTCTTACTGAAAGAGGTACCTGTTTCTACTTTCATCTGACTATAGAATAATAAAAATTACTTTTTCTTTATAACATTTTAATAGTTAATATTCGGTGCTTTCTAAAGACCGCTGCAAGTGACTCCGGTTAGGGGCATTTTCGGCTAAGCTCAAGGACATTTTCTAGAGTGTCTGCAAGGTTTATATATTCGTTAGTATTGCGGTCCCTCATACAAAACGACTGTAGTGGCGACGTGACTATTATACTACGGTATAATAGAGCTGTATTTTTTCCCCACTGAGGCGGTATATTTTTAGTCAATAAATAAGTCCGATAAATACTGAGACCAGTTCTTGCTCTCTGCACATGAAAAGACCAATTTCGAGTTTTATGAAACTTTAAGAAACAATTAAGAAATTACGTGATATAACACATTCGATAAGTTTGCTTTGAAATGAAGTTTGTATATGGTGTTGAATATATTTATTCCTGGTCAAAATATAATATACTTTTTTTTCGTGTTTAATTGAATTTGGTTAATCCAGGATGATAAATTTTCAATCCATGCGTTGGTTTCGCGCTCCAGTACTTATAGGCTTGTAACAGAAAACAAAATGTTTGTGTTATCAGGATATAAAACTATATATTCTGTTCTATGGTACTCTTTAATGTCTTTTCTGTAAATTAGAATTCAGATCGGACCGACAATAGACACTTGAGGAACTCCGTATTTTATTTAACTCATATTTACCTCGCGTGATTAATGTCTGTATATTGTAACGTAGAAAAATGTTTGAACAGCAGTAGAGGCTTTATTACACGACGTTTTCGGGAAGAGACTTCCCTTCTTCAAGTGTGCAGAAATACAGTTGCAAGCGCTTTTAGATAGACTAAAGGAGAAGAGGAACATTGGAAAAAGCGAAAGAAAAAAAGTAATATATATAATAGTACAAGTAAAAACACTTGAGCACGAAAAAACTACATTCCAACAAAACACACATAAAAATAAAAATAAAAAATAAAAAGTGATAGTTTTAAGGGGAACACGGTCGCGGCACTACGTTTGCGAAACCAATAAAATATATAACAGGCAACGGCCTCCGTCATGTTAGAGCTAGAGCTCCAGTTCCAGAAAGCAACAACGTACAGGGGTCAAGTCGATTGAGCCTAAGCCAGTATAACGTCGAAGGAAACGAAGGTCATAAACAAGCCCGAAGTGTGTGTAAACGGACATCAGAAATGTCACACTTGGAAGTGGCACCGCTCAACAGAACACCGAGAAATACTCCTACAACGCCTCCCAGCTCAATCTACCCCCTCCCTGCAAAAAAAAAAAGGGAAGAAGGGAAAAGTTAACGGGCGACGTCCCCACTCCCCAATGTTTATAGCTCTCCCTCAAAAAGCTACAGCTCTCCCCCGCTCTCCTCTGCGATGGGGGAGGCGGTTTGCCTGTAGTATACTAAAAACTAAAAACCTACAACAGCCTATATAAGTTTCCTTTCGAAATGTTCATACCAAGCTGAGTTAGGGTTTTAAATTTAGATATATAAAATGACTATATTTGCGCGTAATATCATTTTTGAAACTGCTTTCCACGATGATGGTTTTAAGGTGCGTATGAATGTCATGGTCTTCGGAGTTAAAGTGTTTAGCGACTAGTGTTTGTCCTTTATTTACAATGTCAGACTTATGGCCGAGTAAAATCGCTCTTTCATAGAATGTTTTGTTTATCCACGTATTGCTTCTTACACAGCGTGCAGTTAATAATATATATCAAGTCAGGGGTTTTGCAGTCCATATGCTGTTTAATATTTACGTAGAAATCTGATGCGTAGCTCGAAATTTGATCAGCGGTCAAAATGAACGCGTAAAGTCGGCAAGGAGTGTTGAGGCAAGGACCACAACCGCCGCATGAATTGTTTTTTTTCTTTCTAATATATACGAGGGACATAACATCCTCCCAAGATTCCGATGCTTACGGAATGTGACAAATGGTGAATCGGGAAATATTTTTTTTAGGTTTATCATCGGCATGTAGGATGTTTTAATGGCGTTTCAATATGGAATTCAGTGCTTGATAGGTTGAATAGTAGTTTATAACCAACGACACCCTTGTTTCGTTGGAGTGCTGCTGTCGTGTGGATTCAAGAAGCGTGCTACGTTCCAGAGCGGATGCCTTTCTCTGTGGCGTCGTCGAGAATAGATGCAGGATATTTTCTTTTAAATAGTGTGTTCTTCAAAGGACGTTACGTTTTCCTTAAAGTTCGATTCTTCAGAACAAATTCTACGCAACCGAAGGAATTGGCTGTAAGGTATATTATTTTTTGACATTTTGGGTGGTACCTATCATAGCGTAGAACCTGACGTTTGTCTGTAGGCTTTCTGTACAACTCCGTTACCAAATGGCTTCCCATCTTTTTAACGTTAACGTCAAGAAAGTTCATAGAGTTTGCTGAGTAATTACATGGTAATTTAATTGTATGGTGACAACTAGGGTGCCTCAATGTGCTTCTGCTTAGGGTGATGCCACCCTTTGTAGTACCCGATGCCGACAGCACGCTATCACGGGTAAAATACAAAGAAATCGACGAAAACAAAATGTCGCCATAGCACAGTCAGCGCCACAAACGCGTGCCGGGACACACCTCTTTCACGCGCTTCTGAACAAAAAAAGAAAAATAAAAGTGTGGGACAAAATGGCCAGACGTCTCCACCCTAAGCAAAGCGCACATGAAGAGCACCCTAGTGACAACCGTTGAGATAACTTAGAAAAGAAGTAGGGCATCTTCTGTGTCATTCCAAATTATAAATATATCGTCAATATACCGAAGATATATGGCGGGAATCTTGGCGTAAGTCCACACAAATGTATCCTCAACCCTGCCTGTGTTGACTTACGCCAAACTTACCGCCATATATCTTCGGTATATTGACGATACATTTATCATTTGGAATGACACATAAGATGCACTCCTTTCTTTTCTAAGTTACCTCAACGGTTCTCACCGTACAATTAAATTTACTTGTAATTACTCAGCAGACTCTATGAACTTTCTTGACGTTAACGTTAAAAAGATGGGAAGCCATTTGGTAACGGAGTTGTACAGAAAGCCTACAGACAAACGTCAGGTTCTACGCTATGATAGCTACCACCCAAAATGTCAAAAAGATAATATACCTTACAGCCAATTCCTTCAGTTGCGTAGAATTTGTTCTGAAGAATCGAACTTTAAGGAAAACGTAACGTCCTTGAAGAACACACTATTTAAAAGAAAATACCCTGCATCTATTCCTGACGACGCCACAAGAAGGGCATCCGCTCTGGAACGTAGCACACTTCTTGAATCCACACCGAGAGAATCACTCCAACGAGACAAGGGTGCCGTTGGTTATAAACTACTGTTTGAGCCTATCAAGCCTGAATTCCATAATGAAACGCCATTTAAACATCGTATATGCCGATGATCAACTTGAAAAAATATTTTCCTAATCACTATTTGTCACATTCCGTAAGCATCGGAATCTTGGGAGGATGTTATGTCCCTCGTATATAAAAAAAAACAATTCATGCGGCGGTTGTGGTCCTTGCCTCAACACTCCTTGCCAACTTTGCCCGTTCGTTTTGACCGCTGATAAAATTTCGAGCTACGCATCAGATTTATACGTAAATATTAAACAGCATATCGACTGCAAAACCTCTGACGTGATATATATTATTACTGCACGCTGTGTAAGAAGCAATAAGGTAGGAGAAAAAAAAATCTATGAAAGAGCAATTTTATGGCCATAAGTCTGACATTGTAAATAAAGGACAAACACCAGTCGCTAAACACTTTAACTCCGACGACCACGACATTCATACGCACCTAAAAATTATCATTGTGGAAAGCATTTTCAAAAATGATATTACGCGCAAAAATAAAGTCATTTTATATATCTAAATTTAAAACCCTAACCTCGCTTGGTAGGAACATTTCAAAAGGAAAGTTATATAGGCTGTTGTAGGTTTTTAGTTTTTAGTACACTACAAGCAAACCGCCTCCCCCATCGCAGAGGAGAGCGGGGGAGAGCTGGAGCTCTTTGAGGGAAGAGCTAGAAACATTGGGGTGTGGGGACGTCGCCCGTTAACTTCCCCCTTCTTTCCTTTTTTGTTTTTTTGCGTGGAGGGGTAGATTGAGTTGGGAGGTGTTGTAAGGAGTATTTCTCGCTATTCTGTTGAGCGGTGCCACCCACGTGTGACATTTCTGGTGTCCGTTTACACACACTTCGGGCTTGTTTATGACCTTCGTTTCCATCGGTGTTATACTGGCTTAGGCTCACTCGACTTGACCCCTGTATGTTGTTGCTTTCTAGAACTGGATCTCTAGCTCTAACGTGACGGAGGCCGTTGCCTGTTATATATTTTCTTGGTTTCGCAAACGAGTGCCGCGACCGTGTTCCCCTTAAAACTATCACTTTTTTATTTTTATTTTATTTATGTGTGTTTTTTTTTGGAATGTGGTTTTTTCGTGGTCAAGTGTTTTTACTTGTACTATTATATATATGACTTTTTGCTTTCGCTTTTTCCAATGTTCCTCCTCTCCTTTGGTCTATCTAAAACCGCTTTGCAACTGTATTTCTGCACACTTGAAGAACGGAAGTCTCTTCCCGAAACGTCGTGTAATAAAGCCTCTACTGCTGTTCAAACATTTTTCTACGTTTACAACTTTCTTGGTCAAGACTTGTTCATTAATACAGTTAATCTGCATAATTGAAAAAATTGAAAAATACCTAATTAATAAACCGATCTCTCTAACTTCGTGAGTGAACAATTTTCCAAACAAAATAATATGCTTCAATTCATCATTTTTTTTCGTATGTCAAGAAACATTTTTTAACAAAATGTAACTTCATTTAAAATTTTCCTATAATTTTATTTTTCATTAGCATCGGCAATTCAGACGATTTTTGCTTCGGACATATTACTGTTTCTACGCTATAACAAAATTTTGCTTAAAGGCATTTTTTTATTTGCGCATTATTACCTTGTTTTATTTGTTTGGGAAAAATGGGGAGAACAGAGATTGGTCTATAGTTTTTTACGCCATTTTTTACCCTCATTTTTAAATAAGTAACACTCTTACGATTTTTATTTTTTCGGAAATTGTTGCCGGTACTCAGAACTTGATTACATATATACAAAATTAGCCACCTAATTAATTGGGCAACTGACTTCATACGCTGGGGTTTAATACCACCTTCACCACAAGCAGTGTTATTCGTAAGTTTGTGTATTGGGCCGTATATTTCGATCTTAATAGTAAGAACTATAATTACTGAACTATGAATACCCAATGAGATATACGATTCGTCAATATAACAACTAATGATATTGTCAGAGGAAGCACCGGATATTACAAAGTTGGCATTAAATTCATCATATCAGGAAGCTTAGCCTCTGTACAGGACGTGCGTTCACTATGAGCTCAAAAATACATTTTCTTTCGTGTTTCGAAAGTAGGTTATTTAAAGTTTTCCGCACGTTTCTCGGGTTGTTATAAATATCTGCGAAGTTATTTTAAGCTACATACTCCTTGTTCATTTAAAATGAGCGCCTAGCTTATTTTTATTTTTTAATTCAACTCAATAATCCGGATGTTTTGTTTTATAAAGAAGGCGAAGAGCTTACCTCATCATTTTATTCTCTTAAGAACGTGTGGTATCAATCCAAGGCTTTTTTACATTTATTTTTAAAAAGTATTGTTGTAAACGTTTGTTCATAAAGTTAGTCGATTATTGTGAAAAGAGGTCGTATGATGCAATGGAATCGTCCAACTTAACAACAAAGCTGGTTTCCGTCCTCACACAAACTTTGAAACAACATAATTTATTGTCATTATTGACGCTATTGATAATGGATGTATGGAATGTGGCTTCTTTACGTTGTGTTTAATAAGGTGTGAAAAAAAACAGGTAAATGATCGCTAACCCTACCGAACAATCCGGCATAACTTTTCACTATCCGGATTATGGAACCGAAAATTTGTTTCTGGAAACCCGAAATCCAGATTGCAGTCAATAAAATAATTTCTGAAAACCTGAAATCAGAGAGAGTCCAGATATAATCAAGATAAATTTCCGGTTCCATAATCCGGATAGCAAAACGTTATACTCGATTTCTCGGTAGGAAAGATCTGATAGCAGAACACCCGTCTTTAGCTCATTCACTTGATGGTTCGTGCAGCACAGGTCAAGCAAGGTCTAAGACATTTTCGACACACTGGTCAGGACATGAATAACATATGCATGACCAAAATTACACAAAAAAATTAAGAAGTTTTCGATTGTCTGGATTTGGTTGATAATACATCTATATTAAAGTCACCACAAACAATAGCACGTTTTCCGATTTGCACGCACCATTCCAGCACATCTTCTAGGAATACTAAAAAGGTGGATACTAAACCCGAAGGAGGTCTATGCACAAAAATGAGTATGGTACCCGCACACTTTCGCATGAGAGTCCCATAATGCGGATGAATATTAGAGAATTCTATTTTGACATGCACATATGTGTTTTTATTTTCATAGAGCGCCACACCTTCTCTTTTTATATCATCCATGTTGGAACTTAACCCGAGACTGGGGTAGAAACAGAAACATAAAAGTAGAAGGGACAGAGACAAGTGAAGAAAGCAACGTCTCAAATGCAGCTAAAATATTTATTTAGTCCCACATTTTTATATACGCACAACCACAAGGTCACACAAATACTCAACATGCCCCTTTCAAAAGCACAGCACACCAGAAAAAAAAAACCTAAAGATAACAAGGCAATGGGACGGCCCCTCAAGCAACTACTACGAACAGGGGCAAACCCTCCACTTCTTCGGAAAGAAAAAAAGTGGTTCTCTTTCTATTTCTTTTCATTTTGTGTGTCACTGACACTACACCCACGAACCAACAAGACCCAGATCTGGAGTACAAAGACAAACGATCTCCAAGGAACACGAAAAGAACTGGAAAGAATATCTCCAAACCGGAACAACAACCACAACAGACAGATACTAACGGACTCACTCCAACAAAAGCATAACCCCTTCACCTTTCAAAAAACACTGTTTACAGTTTTTATAATGCTTTAGCATTGTTTCCCAACTGCAACGATGTCTGACTTATACAATTACCGATTGATTTAATCCGAATGGTTTCACCTACCAGTCTTTTACTGTCATTCACTTCTTTATGTATTATTTGCGTCTCTGACCACAAAGCAGTGGAATTGTTACATTCATTTATGTGCTTAGCTATTTCA
>JAZHYW010034344.1:0-27298 GCA_037355805.1 Ixodes ricinus | reverse complement strand
TAAGCATGATGGACGACGACACTGGCAGAATCGAATACCGGCAGCAGCAGCCGCGTGCAGTGGCGGCGGCGCGGGAGATCGCGTAATAACCCGGCCAGCAGCAGCAACAGCGATTCAAACGGATAATCGCGAATCATGGCACTTGGGTCGGCGCCGGGCACCGGGGCCAGCCGTCTATTCGGCACTGACCGGGCCAGACCAACACCTCCGAGAACACAAGGCCTGCGCATGGCGTCATCGTTAGTGGCCTCCCGACCCGCCCCAAGCGGCCAACACGCTCAGGCTCTACGAGAGTCGTTGTAAAGCAGCAGACGCGTGCGTCTGGTGTCGTCGCGCTCTTTGTGAGACGCTGCGGGGCGTGCTGGAGGCAATGTTGACGCACCCTTCGTGGCGCTGCGTGAGGGCTACTAGTGATGACGTATGAGGGTGAAAGGCTCCGGCCTTGTGTTCTAGATGGTGGTATTGGACAGACCCGTTTCCTCGCGTGCATGCCACGGCTCCTGCAAGAGCGCTCTGTGTACGCGCGGATAGAGACCTCCGCGCTGAGTCAAGGGGATGCCGACGAGGATTGAACTGAGTCGCCCATCTTTGGCTGCCGCTTGGGCGGCTTTTTCTTTGAGGCTATCAGGGCCCCAGAGATGAAGTGCCAGGACGAAAAGTAATGAGGGAGGTGGCCAGTCGCCCCCGCTCGAGATTCTTTCGGGGATCCCGTTTTTTGACCCACTGCGGACCGCTGTCACTCTATAATGATGTCGTCGTGAGATAACGACGTGATGGAGAGTGCAGTGCAGGAACGTATATTTTGTGTGTGTGTGTGTTTGTGCGTGCGTGTGTGTTCATTTGTGTAGCATCAATACGTGCTTTAGTTCTGAGCCTGCCTTGCGAGTTGTGTTTTGTGTATTCGCGCAGATGCCGACATTCAGATATTTGTGAGCAGCATCACCATGCATGAACATCCATAACAGTATCCGAAGGAAAACGAAGATATAAATGTTTCATTCGAGAGGACGCTAAGTACCCTACAATAATTAGTTTAAGTAGTTTAGTCCCCAGTGAAAAAGAGGTGAAATACTAAATTAAAATCGGTAGAGTCACAAAAGAAGCGAATGATAGCTCAACAACCAAGCCGAATAACAGACTCACTACACTTTTCTGATAGCATTCTAAGCAAGCTATTTGTTCGGACAAATTCTGCACGCTCGTCCCACGGCCCCTGGTAATCCTTCTTCTTTAGTTGGCCCGCGAATAATTCTCAGCAGAGAATTGTAACGACACACCACGTGCAAAGAGCTTGCCACAGTCAGTCAACAGGTCCTCGACAGCATTGACACGCCAGCTGAACACCGAAGCAAACAGATTCCACAAAAAAAAAATAATAATAAAAGCAGGGGGAACATGAGGACATTCCGAGAACTTGAGGGCGGTAAGCGCGGTTCCGAGCGGCTTTCCCCTTCAAAGCACCCAAGTCCGAAATTGCTCCTGCCTCCGCCCACCCACGATGGTACCTGGTACCTCGCTTGTGTCCACAACTGCGCCCGGAAGAAGGAACTACGGCCCTTTTTCTTGCTTTGGCGACGAACGCATACCTCACGAACGAACGAACGGACGAGTTGGGGTCAGGAGAGAATAGAGCAGCCTCAAGATTGTTCCGTCCTAACCGCGGTAACACTATCGAACACCGAGTCTACATTCAGCGAAGATCTTGAGTGAGGGAGAGAGAGGACGCCCAAGCCGCCATTGTGGAGCCGTTAAGCCGGTCGGAATTGAATCCACCTCGCATACTTGGAGGAAAGCCACTTTGCGGAACCAACTCCAAGCACACGTGCTCACGTGCTGCGGGATGAAAGGATGTCTGCGAAGCAGCGCGCGGAAAAGTCCACGGCGAGTTTCCTCGTGTCCACGAGTAAATAAAGACGACCATGATGCGGCGGAGGGAGAGGCAGACAGCACAAAGAGGATCCGTGTTTTGTGTTGTATGTACCTGAGAAATAAATATCCGTCAGCCGACCGAAGGCAGCTTGTTGGCGGTGCTGCGCAGGTTTCCGGGTGTGCTTTTGTTGGCGAAGGACTCGCTTATTTTACGCTCGCGAATTCAATCTCTGACGTGTCTGGGGCCCCAAAGGGGACGATGGAGAGCGGCGCGGGTGAACTTTGATGGTCCCCCGTTCACGTCACAAGAAGGGCTACAGAGAGTAACATTGTTGTCTGGATGGTGATAGGACGCCACGGAGGGCGGAGGTGGCGTCGTAAACGCTCTGTCGGGTCTCGGCGCGAGATTATGATAGTCTCCTCACGGCTGTACGTGTTCTGGTAGGACGACCCGTGGGTCCGGTGAGGTGGCATGCAGGTATGCTACACTGCGTTCACCGCTATGCTGACAGGGCCCGTGGAAGTTACGTTCTCGTCGGACCAATCAACCGTCCATCTTGTTTTACGTGATTACGCGTTTTGCGTAACCTCACGCGCAGAGAGCGTGGTCAGGTGGTCAGGCCACGAAACGGCGAGCATGTATCTTTCACTGCCCTGCCCGTATAGCTCGAAGTAAAAACGTTTAATTTTTTTTACACGTGCACGAATATGTGAAGTCGTTGTAATATTGTGGGCTGATATTCCTTTCTGGAGATATGAAAGGATGCTTCGTTTTTTCATCGCAACCTTGCTATTGATGATCGCGCCCCACCCTTCTTGGCAAATGACGTTTAGTCATTGAACCCGAGGCACAGAGAGCGACACAGTCAGCACGAACAACCGATGGACCCTTTCCGAAATTCAGTCTGGCCACTTTGATCACTATCATTATCTGAAAAATAGCATATGTGCTATACTAATGGAGGCCTTCTGTTCACTGCTGAAGGAAGAAGTTGAAGATTTTCATAAGCAGATGATTCGAGGCCTCTCCATTTGAGACGATTGCGCGATGCGAAGTAGGAATTACATCCAAGAGCTGTGTAAGTATTAATTCCTAACTCGGCTCAATCTTAGTAGCACACAATCGGCTTCAAAGCCTCTTGATGTATAGAACTTTGCCAAGGCGTCTATGTGGATTGGCGCTTCGTTTTGACTGGTTGCATCTTTTACGCCATCGACACTGACAGAGATTGAGAAAGAACTGTACAGTGAAGGCGCACATTCTCGTTTGTCGGACTTCCAGAAGTGACGGTGCCTGATAAAATACTGCAGACTACAGGTTCATTGCCGCCGTTAGTACGGTAAAAGTTAAACTGTCATTTGGGCCACCAGATGGTGCTGAATTCCTGAAAGGGTCTATTGTGCTGAATGCTGGGAATCAACCCAAGCTGTGAAATTCGGTGCTCGTGAATACCCTGTGTGAATAAAACGTTGTGTTCGCACTGCGCCGCACCAAACTTTCGTTTGTTAGACAAGGAACTAAACTACTGCGTTTGCGTCGGTGCATGGGAAGTCTGCTAGTCAACGAAATGAACCCACGAATTTATGTCCGCATTATTTCTTGTTACTACGAAAATGGGAACTAGTACGGGTCGTACCGCTTTCAACGTGCTACTATATTTATCACTATTTCTGGCAGTACATCTAGAATATATGATACTATCCTGCCCAAAGCTTTGACGTTTCCCTTTGTTCCTGCTATAATTATTCTACTTTCAGTTATTTGACAATGAGAAAGTTCGTGAAAAAAGATTCACGGGAAATCAGAAATAGCAGGGCATTGGCACAACTGGTGAGGGGTTATGATCCCCTGACAACCCATCTACTTGAGAAAATAAAAGCAGCGTAAAAAGCGACGCACCGGATGAAGGAAGACACAAACAGAGCGCTGACTCGCAACTAAATTTTATTGAACGCAACGGTGCAATATATACAAGCACAGTTGAAAACAAAAAGGAAGAAAATCAGCCTAAAAACACAGAACAAAAACACAAAAACAATATATCGCCTCTAAAAAGCCATTCAGAGGGCACGCGCTAAATAAAGCCCAGCGAATTTTGTGGCCAGAAAATTAATCTCCTTTCTTGACAAGGCAACCAAAGAACTGCTGACACACACAGCGCCTAACCTTTCTATTTTTTATAATGCCTCAAGAATTTCGCGTGTCAACAGGTCCCGGTGACGTTTTACAATCTCACAAAGTTCAAATTGAGGCTGGGATCCGCAGTCATGGCAATGTATGCCAAGATGACCAGAAACATTGTAGGCATGGTCCCTTAGCCTGTCATTAAGGCCGCAACATAACGCCTGCCGCAAGACAGAGGGAGGGAATAAAAAGTCCCTCAGCGCAGGTGGCGTAACGATTACGATGCTTCGTAGTGCAAGCCCTCGCCTCCCTATCAGAGGGATTAACGGCTCTACACAACCTTGCAAGTTTGTCAGGAGCGGAGAACAACACGTCCACGTTACATGTGCCTGCAACACGTTGGAGGTTATGGACCACGTCGTGCACATACGGAATGACTGCGAACTTTTTCTTTCCCGTCTTTTTCCACTGGTGGAAGGGATATGGCTCGTAGCAGGCCATATTTTTGTTTCTTTGAGCAGGGACTCAAAGAGTAGATGGCTTGAGTAGTCTACTTGATCATATTGTTTTTCCTTTTTCTGTTAATTGTGCTTACTATGCCTTTTCATCTTCGCTATACCACTTAGACCTTGATACGAATTTTTCTTTTAACAAAAGGAAAACAAAACAGTTCATCATCACTCCCTTTTCTTAACCAGCACAAAAACGACTGTAGACAATCTGGAGTTTAAATCTAACTTGGCCTGCGCACGTCCGAATAAAATTATTAACAAAAATTTCAAAAGTAAAAAAAAAAGACATTAAAAACATTTATGGAGACTTCTGAGATGAACGAGCCTTGAGGAGAACCCAAGCAACCGGGAGCTCTTTTAAAGGATATTGAACTGAATGTAGGGACGAGATGGATAAAGAGGATTTAACTTTCTTTCGCGATTCAAGTCTAGCCTAAACAACAACAACAACAACAACAAGTAGATTTTCTGCTCCATTATTCTTTTTTATATTTCGATATACCTAAAGACACGAAAGTTCGGGTGAACATCGCAGCAATTTCTTTTTTTCCACCTTGATCGAATGCGTGCCACGCTCGACCTGCTACGTGCCCGACCGAGAGGGAACGCGAGCCACAACGTATACCCAACAACCGCGTACGAGAAACACCCACCCAATGCACAAACACGGCGACACTGCATTAGGCCTGGCTCGAATGCGGCTGCTCGCCGTAAAACGTTTCTACCCCCCCCCTCCCTCCTCCACCCAGCGCTCGTGTGTCTCTTCCCGATAAAAATAATCCTTGACCAGAAAAAACAACAGAAGGGAAAGAGACCTTGCGTTGTTTGTTTACGCCAAGTCGCGCATCGTGATTGCGTGCTGCAGCTCGACTCCATCGTGCCCCGCGAACCGTCGCCTCGCAAACCGAATGCCCGCATGCAGTCGGAGAGGAGAGATTCAAACTCCATTTTCCCCGAGGCATCCACCGGGCCGAACAAAAGAGACGCACAACAAACGCTGCGGGGGAAACCCGGGACGGCCTGGGTCTCGGAACTTGCGCCCCCGGCACGCAAAGCCGTTTTTAAACGAACGCTCTACTCGAGGATTATTTGACTCCATTGGCTCGCCTCGCTCCCGGGCTCTGCCGGAAAAGCCTGATTACGTATACAAGGAGCGCACCTGCGCTCGCGCGCGCTGAGAAATTGTAAACGCGTTTTTGAATGCATTTCTATCACTCCTATTTTTTATATGTGTATAAAAGCTAAAAGATTTTCTTTTTTCTTTTTCGTGAGAAAGCAAGTAGGGGGAAAATGAAGTCGGAGAAGTCTCTGCAGAAAGAGTTTTTGATTCATTCTTGTGTCGGTGAATTTATTCGCTAGTTCGTTTCAACTGATGTCTGCGCACTTTCCCGCGTTACGGGCTAATTTTCTTCCCGCGCTTCCAATCTGTGCGCGGAAGTACAAAAAAAAATAATAATCACGCACCCAGCTGAGACCCAGCGATTCGATTTGAAAAGTCGCGCCACGATTGGGATGTGGAATCTTATTTGTGCGCGGTGAACTGAGGCTGGGTACACGTGTTCTCTCCCGTAGATTTGGAGTAAACCCAGGCGGAAAGCTAGCTCTCATTATGAAGGTTCTTCGAGGGTTCTATACGCAACGTTGTCGCGGGTGGAGAGAGCACGAGCGTGGGTATTTAGAGCACACTTTCTGCGAGTGTGCGAGTTCTTACGCAAACATGTATATCGTGTGTCGGAGCTAAAATTGGGCGTCTGCGTTTTTGATTGCGCTGCGTGCACATGACGTGCGTGTTAGAAGTGAGTATACAGGAAGAGGTCAGGTAACGCACAAAAGGTATTGTGAAAGAGAATGAGTGTATTTGCTGACATTGCTTATTCGCTACGATCAAATGAGTCAGAAGGAGTTGACGGCTTGTGACCTATCAAGCCTGATTCCATTATTGTTTTTTTCAATAAAGGCAGGCTTCAACGTTTGTATACTTTTGACTCCATTGCCAGAGGAAGTTGTCCGTGTACGGGTATAATCAGCAAATGTTTATGCATTATAAAAAACACACACGCGAACAAACAAAAAAATGAACTCCGCCAGCGTTTAATTTAAAATTTCGGACGCGACCAAGTGCATATTTTGACTTCTTTTTTTCCCAAAGGTTACTAGGCAGACTGATAACCCAGTGCTGGTTTCTCAAATAGAATCGAAAATAAATCGAATACCAGAAAATGAATGTTTGTTAAGTAAATACGGCATCTCGTACAGCTAGGCGAAGCCGCGAATATATGTTGAACTTCTTGCGTCAACGTACCCATCAGGCACGTAGCCAGGATTTTGTTTCGGGGGGCGCCATGACAAAATCGTTTGAGGGGGAGGGAGGAGAGGAGGTCCCAGCAAAATGGAAGGTTTCGGGGGGGGGGGCGGTCCCCATGCCCCCCCCCCCCCCGCTGGCTACGTGCCTGGTACCCACTGACGTATCCCGGTTCGCAGCAAGTATTTCGCATAGAGTTCCGATATTCTCATATAGTATGCCTAAAATCATGTAACACACCCAAAATAAATATTGCGACACCGGCTGTACGCAATGTTTGCCGTAAAGAACACACTAAATTGTCAAGAAGACACTGCAGAAACAACACGCTGTCAACATAAGCCTACGCTTTTCCATACCCAGCGTAGCCCTTGCACAAGCTACTTATAGGAAATGACTCAAATAAATTGAACGATGGTCTCGAGCCTTCAACTATGTACTAATAATAATGCAAAAACAATAAAACTCTTAATTAAAATTAGTAGCAACCTTCATCTCCAAGGTCTTATAATGCAAAATGGAGTACGTACCCATATGGAAATCTTATATCTGGGCCATATCTGGCCATATCAAACATTATATGATTATATACGGCCTATATACAGACTTATCTGGCGTATATACAGACTGATATGGCGTATATACAGACTTATCTGGCGTATATACAGACTTATCTGGCGTATATACAGCCTGATATGGCGTATATACAGACTTATCTGGCGTATACACAGCCTTATCTGGCGTATATACAGCTTTATCTGGCGGCCGGTTTTCAATATATTAAAAAGTTAAAAAAAGTTAAAAATTTACTTTGTTAGCAAAATCTGAATGACTCATTGTTCGCAAGCTAAATATTAGCACAAATAATCCCAAGCTTCAGCTTTGGCAAGCTTACGTTTGAGATTATTTGTGCTAATTTTCACGAGGATTTCAATGTAGAATTAATTATTTTGAAGTGTTAACATTACGCCGGAATAGACAATTTGCTAAATCCCCCAAACACCTCGGCCCTTACTCGAGGAATCATGGGGACGGTGTTTCTTCAGCTGCCTAGTGATCGGAAATTTCGACCAATTCTTTGGTTACACAGTTTTGAGTGTAATTCGGTGTCACCCTGAACAAGTGTCGTATTGAACCCAAGTACCTGTCATATCACTTTTAACATTTTTCGCCAATGTCAGTACTGTGCATTCTGTTCAACCTTCAACCTGGATGAGCTGCAGACATATCTCTTACATTATTATCATTCTCGTACAGCTTCAAAGACGCTGATATTAAGTTAAAAACGCTAAAAATGCTAGAAACAGCTGCGCTGAATCCGAGCTAAATCCCGGTTTTGGTTGTTGCGATTTCTTTGCTTTTAAGTAATTCCTGCTAAAACAACAATCACGATAATGATAATATTGTAAGAGATTTCGGCGCCTCAGCCTTGTTGAAGGTTGGACAGAATGCACAGTATCATAAACGCTGCCATTGACGAGAAATTTTAAAAGTGATATGACAGGTCACTGAGCCCTTTGGGACGCTTGTTCAGGGTGACTACGAATTACACTCGAAACTGTGTAACCATGGAATTGGTCAAAACTAGCGATCACTAGGGAGCTGAAGGATCACCGTTCCTTTAATTCCTTGAATGCGGGCCGGGGCACTTGGGAGAATTGTAGACAATAAAAAGATATAAAGTGCTGATTTCAGGCTTGTGTCCTTTTGATATGCCTGGCCAGATCTGGAATTTCCTTACTTAGCCAGATCTGGGATTTCCATACCTGGCCAGGGATATCAGGCTATATCTGGCATTATGAGGCTATATCTGGCAGATATACCATATCAGGTTATATGTGGCCAATTTTTGATATGGCCATATCTGAAATCTTCAGATCTGGCCAGATATAAATTTTTTGTAAGGGTAAGTAGCGATCACTTAAATTAGTTTAGGAGACATTAAATTGTTGTTTTGGAAAATGAAGAATTTTTTTTATTTTAACACAACCTGTGTTATGTAACACACACAACGTGCGTATTACAACCCTCTTCCTCGAGTGCCTCCGTATTACCCCCAGCGAAGGTAAATAAACATCAGGCGTTCAAACATGTACAGCAGCGCTCTGCTCCGTGAAACGGGTGTGCCTGCTCCGTGCTCCCCCAGTGAAAGAGCGCAAAAGAGAGCGACCGAAAAGCAGACAAGAAAAGCACTTTGCCTCAACAGATTGAGGCAGTTGCGAGCGTCTGATTCTTCTTTTGCCGCGGACTGTCTGTTCGGCGCCTCCGCGTTCCACTTGTTCTGTTTTCTTCACGCCTCGTCCACTGCGTCTTGCACTCCAACAGGTTCTGAGAAAGCCACGTTTACACCGCAACCGCCGAAGATGGCACCCACAAGTGAGACATTCAGGGAGCGCTCACTTGCTTACCTTGCACGACACAGAGCCGCTTCACGCCATCCAGTCTACACATGTACTCGGTTTCTCCACACTAATACATCACATTCTGCCTTACCACTACCTTACCACTACCACTACCACTACCTTTGCTACCTCAGTACGGCCAAGGAGCGACTTCTTTGAGCAATTTCGCTGCTAAGCTTCGTGGGGAAACTGACTTGAGTGCATAGGCCACGTAACGTCAATTTTTCCGCTATATTTAGCGGCACACTGAATTAATAGGAAGTTCTGGTAGGACCGCGTTTCCCTCTTTGTCAAGCCCATCCGCAACGAAGAAGCCGCTGCCGCGCCTGCGCGCCGATGGCCTTGACTATAGCAGTTCAGGTCGGAACCACGCGGTTTAGAGAATCTCGTTTCAGCGAACGCCGTTTTACCGACCCCAGTTTATCGAATCCCTTTATAGAGAATCCCAGTTTAGAGAAAATGACGATGAGCTCCTTTCAGCGAATTCGGCCGCCGCGAAGCGGCGTGTAGGCATGGGTCAGGGGAGTTCACATTTTTGTAATGCGGCCGCCGCAGACTGCCGCCGCGAAGCGGCGTTAAACATATTCCCCGCTGCGTTAACGCCGCGAAGCGGTGTTAACGCAGCGGGGGAATGTTTAACACGCGCCCCATGTGATACACGCGCGAAGTAGGAAAGCTTTTTTAAGCAGAGTTCCCTTTTGCATAAATGGCGCTTCTCTAAACTTAGGTTCCGCTTTCTCTACACTGTGCTTCGATAAAACGGGCACATTCTCTACAACGTGCTTCGATGAAATGGCATTCGATCAACCGTATAGTGAACTTGTTCCGGGTATCGTAGCGGGTTGCGGAAAGCGTCACGGGACTGCGAAACCGATCTGCGAAGACATTTCTATTGTACAAATCTAGTAACGTCGTGTCACGTGACATCAATTTTTGTCTTAAAATTTAGCGGGGAAACTGAATTGATGCTTAGGTAACGTGACGTCCATTTCCCCACCAGATTTAGCGGAAATACACGGGCGGACGGACGTACAAAACTTTAGGATTGAGGGTTCCATTAAAAAGCGTTTATTGATTCAATATGCTTTACTTACCCTCTTCCAGACTGCTTCGTTCAGAGGTCAGTGACCTTCTCCACAGCGCCTATAGTCAAGCAAGCCCTATTTCATTCGACGCAACATAAAACAGGGCTGTCTCAAAACATCGGGAAGGCAGCCCGCCGAGATAACCCGACCAGGCCCCGCGCGTACGCGTACACACGACGCACACACGGAGCAGCGCGCGCGACCTCCCGGTGCGACGACCATCCAGCGACGCCGAGAAAGCTTCCATCATTTGGCACCCCCGCAAAAACGCCGAAAGCTCCCTTCCCAAATGCACTCGGGTGGCGTGGAGACGGTCAAGTTTTACCGCGGGTCGAGAACAGATGAGATCGTCAAGATAGAGAGCGCCCTGCCAGAAATAGCGCGGCGTGTGTATCCCTTCTCTGCCGTTTGGACGGCAGCAAGCGACGCGGGAGCTGCCATCGGCGGAGTAAACTACGAGCTCGCGTCACCCCGTGACGAGTCTTCTTGAAGCGTGGGGTGCGTAAACATGGCGCCTGTCAGCGGCGGATTCTTTTGGGCGATCCGTTCCGCGGTCAGCGACGCTTCCCGTTTTCGGTGGCGAGTTGCCAGGGAGAGCGAGGGAAGACGTTTCTTCTTCTTGTGTTTTTATTTGGTTTTTCTCACCGCAGCATCTGTAGCTCCATACTTTCTCCATTGGAGCGTTATCCGCGGAAGGACGAATCCCCCAGTGGCAAATACATGAAACGTACGAATGCATGACAATCATCCCTAGCTTTCTTGGACATCAAAAACGCCTCGGCGCTTGCACTAAGATGAGAAATTCCACTGAACAGCAACAAACATCGCAATGTTCTTCGGAAATATTCTAGATGGCAGTCATGAGATATCAATTAACTGTAATTAAACTGTTGAAAGGGTATAGTTTTATTCCACAAATTGCTTTGCATTACGAGGCGGAAATTGGCAGTTTAGGGAACGTGGCCTATTGGCCACATTCACAAAATTGTCAATTTCTCGTTTGTCAAAAGATCGTAATGTTCCCGAGGGCTGTAGTTGCCTGGGTACCATAGAACTCAAACCCATTTGAATTTTAAGATTTCCTTGAAAACTTTATATCCCACGGAATGTCCGAAAAAGTTGGCCATGACTGGAACAACACAACACAGATATGGTTAGTTGGGGCAATCTAGAAGGTACAGTAACAAAAAGTAGCGCAGGAGGGCGGTTTCCCGCTCAGTAGTGAACGGGATACAGATGACATTTTCGTAAAAATGTGTAATTCTGCGTCAGGGACTGGATAACTGGGCTAGTTGGTATGTGTTCATCTTGAAACCGCGCTTGTATACCGCCCAATTCTTGTCCTCCGTCCGTGTAATACTCGCGCTGATTCAAAATGTATTTCTGCTTACGAAAAATTAAATAAAAAAAGTGCCAAGATTGACGCATCCGCAGGATGCTTAGAGAAAAATCCTTTCTAAGAATTTGTCCTGAGCGATTCTGAGGACAAAATTCACCAAAATGGTGCTCTCTTTTAGGGACGAAGCTCCTTAGGGTCTAGTCATGTCCGTCCGGCGTCCGGTGCTCGTGCTCGTGAGCGCACGTGCTCACGTGCTCACGAGCATGTTAGCACGTGCTCACGTGCTCGTGTAAAACAAAAAAAAAAGATTAAAAAAAATGATGTAAAATAAAAAAAATGATGAAAAATGTTTGCGCAGTCGACAGGATTCGATGGATGGATGGATGGATGGTAATGGCTATACCCTTTGTAGCGGGCGGCAGCTTGCGCCACCTAGCCTAACATTTCGTCATCTTTTTTTTTTTTTACTTGTATGAATTTTGTTATAGCAGACCCCCCCCCTCCTTTCTTTTCAAGTGGATTTATTTTATCTGTATTTTTTTTCTCCTTATCCTTCCCTAGATCTCTTCCACCAATCTTCCAATCTCCTCTTAGTTACCGCAATTCTTTCCCTATCCATTCGTCCATCCATGTCCGGAAAACCCAGTGCCCCCTCCAAATCCGTAGTCATCCCCCCCAAGAGGGTGGGACGAAGCCCCGTGCACCTTAAAATTACATGTTCTATAGTTTCCCTTTCGCGGCTGCATATGTCGCACAGAGTGTCTACTTCCTGGAATTTAGCCCTGTACGTTTTTGTTCTTAGCACCCCTGTTCTAGCTTCAAACAGCAAAGAGCTCCCCACTGAATTATCATACAGCTGTTCCTTCTTTATTTCATGTTTTTGTGCCCTGTATATTGTTAAAGCTGATTTCCCCTGCATTCTCTCTTCCCACAATTTCCTCTCTGTTTCCTTTACTCCCTTTTCTACTGATATGCTCTGATCGGCTCCATCTCGTTGAATGTATTTAAATCTCAGCTTGCGGGTTCGGTTTGTCCACTTAGTGTTTAGACTTTTCATATATAGATACTTGTACACTTTCGCTGCCCACCGTGTATCCTCAATTTCAGCTAGTCTTTGTTCAAATTTTACTTTACTGATCGCTTCTCTACTCTCGAAAGATGCCCAACCCATATCCCCCTGTACTCCCTCATTTGGTGTATTCCCATGTGCCCCCAATGCCAACCTACCCACACTCCTTTGCTGTATCTCTAAACCTGCCTGGATTTCTGACCTCATACACAATACCGCATTCCCAAATGACAGCCCTGGCACCATGACTCCCTTCCATACACCCCTAACGACTTCATATCTATTATAGTTCCACAGCGCCCTGTGTTTCATGATAGCCGAATCTCGTTTCCCTTCTTTATTACAATATCTTCATGGTCTTTTAGATACCGTCTTCCTTCACTTAACCATACTCCCAGATATTTGTACTTTTCTACGTGTTCTATCAATGTGTCCTGTATCTCCAGGGGTTCCCCCTTCTCGTCGTTGAAAACTATTATACCAGACTTGTCCCTACTAAATTTTAGTCCTAAATTGTCCCCTTCCCTGCTGCAAATCCTAATCAGTTCCTGTATTGTCTCACGACTTTCTGATACGAGTACAATGTCGTCTGCATACATTAACCCTGGCAATACTTGATTTACTTTGTGTCCTTCCTCCATGTAAGTCAGGTCAAAACCTAGGTTGCACTGTTCTAACCTTTTTTCCATCTCACTGAGGTATATCATAAAGAGCAGGGGAGACAATGGGCAACCCTGTCTAAGACCTCTTTTTATTGCTGCTGGTCTTGTAGTTTCGGCTTCCCATGTTATAACCACCCTATTCTCCGTATAAACCCGTTCTAGAAACTTAACCATGGTTCCCTCTAGTCCATATCCCTTCAGTTGGTTCCATAGTTTTTCCTGATTCACATTGTCATATGCCCCTTTGATGTCTAAAAATGCTACCCATAATGGCCTTTGACTTGTCACTGCTATCTCTAAGCACTGAGTGATTACGAATAAATTATCATCTAGTCGTCTATCTTTCCTGAAACCGTTTTGAAGCTCCCTAGAATCTGCTTTCTCTCTGCCCATTCTTCCATTCTTCTTTTTACAATTTGCATAGCTAGTCTGTATATTACTGAAGTTACTGTGATTGGTCGGTATGATTTGATACTGTCTTTGTCTCCCTTGCCCTTATATAATAACCTCATCCTGCTCAATTTCCAGTCACTGGGTACCTCCCCTCCCATAAGTATCTGGTCAATTACCTGCCTTAGTTTCAATTTGCTTGTTTTGCCTAGAACTTTTATCAATCTCATTGGTATGCCGTCTGGACCTGTCGCAGTTCCAGCCGGAACCCTTGTTTCTGCTTTTTCCCACTCCCCAGTGGTCATTTCCTCTTCGTCACTATGATCCTCCTCTTGTGTTGTGTAGACGCTACCATTCCCTACGGCCTGATCTGATTCTAACTCCGAAAATGCTGCTTCGATTGTATGCCTAATGTATTCTCTTGCCTTTTCCCCTCTACCTTTGTCCCTTCCTGTGTGGTTAGTGTCTGCTGGTACCCCTCGGTCTTTTTTCTCTGCGCACTGATGTGTTCCCAGAACCTTTTTGCCGCATTCCTATCCTTCTGGTTTATCTCTATCATCCACTGGACCCCTGCCCTCCCAATTTTGGCCTGTATTAATGCTGATGCCTCTCGCTTTCTTTCCTGAAATTCCTCCCATTTTGATGCGACTTCGGCTAGTGTGGCCCCTTTTTCTTTGCCCATCTGTGTTCTTTAGATGCCGCTCGGTGTCTCGATATTGCTGCCTTAACCTCTTTATACCACCAGCTTTTGAGCTTGCGTTTTAGTTTTCTGCCTCCTTGTTTGATTCGATATTTCTCTAACTCTCTTTTGAAAACACTAATTAAGTCTTCATATGCCCATTCTATGCGGGGAGACCCCAATGGATTTGTGATCCATCGCCTTAACCACTCGGCCACTACTGCGGGACGAGTAGGCGGCTCTGAGATGTGGTAGTAACTCAAGAGCTGGGGATGTCATGGATGAAACGTTGCATGTAGCCGCTCAACGTCTACACAGAAGAGGGCGCTGCGGTCTAATGCGTCAATAATCGCGTTGAACTTTGCATGCATTGGCTCAACGTTTATAGACGAAGGGCGCTGCAGTCAAATGCTCAAATGCGTATATAACCACGTTCCATACCACACATTCTCTTTCTGACATGGATGAAAACGAACGAAAGGCTCAGCATGCTGCGGCTCAGCGTCTACGCAGACAAGCACCACCAGAGCTTCGCCCCAATCAACATCATTCACCACGTGGAGATGCGGTCAATTTTCTCTCTCTCTCTCTCTCTTTTGACGACGAGGAGTACTTAAGTGTACCCAAGATCATGAACGTCCCGAAAGTCACTCGGCGAGTTTAAAGCTTTTCCTACATTATGCACAATCAAAACGTTTTATTTATCAGGGATTAAGCATCCCAATTATAATGGAAAGGATGAAGAAAGAATAAAACACCAACACGCTCTTCTCCCAAGCATACTTATAATGGACATGCCTTCATATAGATTACACAAAAGGTTATAGTGATATTTAATATATTTTTCCGTCGTGACCTATATATCCTGCGCGTTTTCGAGTTCACAATCTGAGCTGGCCATTAGTTCTAAACGTTTTGGTTTGACTAAAGAGAAAGTAACAGACGTTCTCCTGCATAGCTTTTGCTCTGATAACAACAGATGTCTCACAATTCGGACATTTACAGCCATCAAAATGAGTCAGCCAAGTTTAGAACTGGGCTGGGAATGTTTAGCGTTAGAGCACGGTTATGTCTTAACGAAAAATAAAACGAACGATGCGAAGTGGACCCTGCGCATTTGAAAGGTTCGTGTTTTCTTGACTTTATTTCACAACATGGTCAATATTGGTTCCCCAGGGAGCAGATGCTGAGTTGAAGGAAATCCAATTTCCGGGAACACGCGGACATAACAACCACAGACAAAAAAGAACTCACAACTACAACATTTTCTCATCTCGTAGGCAACAATGCGTAGCCCCCACCCCTCCCCTTCCTTCTCCACGCAATAAACCGTGCGTAAAAGGGCAGACCCAAAGTCCCCCAGTGGAGAAGACCCATACAAGCTCCCTGGCGTCCTCTCAACTTCCTCTCAAGACGAGCAGCGAGGCTCTCAAGCTCTTACTCCCGGAGCAGGATACCAAAGACAGAGAAAGCCACCCATCAGGCGCCGTGCCACACACAAACAGACACACACGCACTCGGCTACCCCTAAAAGGCCGGATGTCGCCTTGAGCCGACGCTGCTGTCCAACATGGCCGGAAGCGGAACATTCCCTCCGAGGTGTCACAACATTTTACAATTCGTTCCCCTTGCACAACGTCGACGTGGTCCCTCTAGGATGGGGAGCCAGAGGCCCTTTCGGAGAGTAAAAGCACGCGATAGAGAACGCCCGGGCCAGCGAGGAACACGTCGCTGCCGCCGACACGACCCCGCGAGAAAGAAGCGCGCGCGAGAAGGGAGCAGCACATGGACTACGTCGTACGTCGCTGTTTCCTCGCTGCTCGATAACTCGGCCAGACGCCTGGCTCCGACACCGAGCTCGTAGCGGGCATGTTTTACGTCTTCCGCCTGCCAGGGGCGTAAAAGTTCTTGGGGGCTGGGTGGCTCGAGTCTTGACTATGCTCAGTTTCAAGTTACGGCGGACCGTGGAAGACGCCAGGAGTCCTCGAAGCCAATCCCCTGCCGCACGAGTGTCACGAGACCTTCTGAAGGGACGCGGCCACGCGTGGGGCGTATAGCGACGTGTAAGATGACTGGCTGGGACGGCTCTATAGCGTCTGTAGTAACGTCTGCTGCGGTCCATCTTAAGGCGAAAGAGGGTATAGCACGTGCAGGATGAGAGAGGCAACGCGGAGAAACGTGAGAAATGGCGTCTGGGTCTTGTTGCCTGCGCACTCCATAGTTAAAGTGAGTGGGCCGATTTCAGAAAGATTAAAAAAAAGATATCCATCTAAGTTTCCTTATTTCGTGATGAGAATAATTGTGGCACTGGTTCGAATCGAGATATATGATTCTCGCCACCTGCAAAGGGTGATAGACTATAGCTTGTACTGATGTCACATCGTGTACTTTTGGCCCCCATGAAAGAGAGAGAGAGAGAGAGAGAGAGGAAGGCTGCTGTAGGAATTTTGAGTGGCGGGTTAATCTGTATATGATCTTCTGGGAGGAGAATAGCCACGGCTAATCTGGGAGACACGAAAGAGATTCTTGGTAAGAGGGTAGCTCCTTCTTCCCCTCTTCTCTGGTGGCCATCGGGACGCTCTTTGAATGACTTCACGTGCAAGCCGTGTAAGATGTAACAAAGTAGAACATCCTTGGTGAAAACAATAATACCGACGGAAGAATTTATTCAACGTTTCGGCCGGAGACCGGTCTTCGTCATCACGATGTGTCCAACGTCTTCCATGGTGATGGATTAAGGTCTCAGCAGGTCTGCAGTCAAGTAAGCGTGGACTGGACAGCGAAGATTCGAATCAACTAAGCGAAGTTGGCTGTCTTCGGGTACAGTTGAGCCACGTGTCGTGGGACATTCTGTGAAACCGACAATGGATGTATTTACTGGCATCACCTTTACCAAAAGGCGTCAGGTCTATGCTGTTACTTCAATGCGCAGCAGCGAGCAGCACTACTTTGTCTCCTTTGGTGTTTCTGAAAACATGCCCAGAAAGCCATCGAAGGTGTACCGTACTGTCGCATTCTATGGCGTGAGTAAGCTCTTCGCAAGTTCGGTAGACAAGAGGAGGAGGATTTTCACTTTGACTGTTCATTCTATTTATCGACCTACCTCTGCTTGTAAACAAGCGCGCGTTTGCCCATACAGGGTGTGCGCACTACGCGTGCGCAGAAACCAGATTCGCCCGACGCGAAGCATCTGCGCATGCGCAGTGCCGACAACAGCGCTACCGCAGTGACGTGGCGTCAGAGATTCGAGTTGTAGAGCTATCTTGGAGTTGGTGCACATGATATTAGTTATAAATTATTTTCCTAACTATTTTTTTCTTCATATTGTAGCCTGAAGTACAGCGCGGGATTCCGCAGTATGGCCGGAAGCTGGTTTAACCACGGCATTTCAAATGCTAATGCTGATACACCGGCTGTGGTTGATCTATCAGTATAAACGTGAATGCCGAATATTTCTTACTTCTTGAGCGCATTTTTTACACTTTTTTTCCTCCTATAAACTTTGCTCGGTTCGAGTAAAGATGTGCTTATAGCTAAAGTATTTGTATGATCAATGTGACTATAAGAGTGTGTGATTATACCTGTGGTGTTCTATGGACCCCTGCGGCACGGCCCTCTTCCACGGATCGTATATCTCCAACGTGTCAGCCGATAAGATATAAAGGGAACCGCCGACGGCGGTTCCGTCAGAGAAAGAGCGCTTTGTGAAGTGTGGGCGGCTCGCCAGATGGACGGCCATTGCCAATAGTTATATTGGAACGACGTGATGGAAAGTGCTCGGTGTTAGCGACAGTGGTTTCAACCACGACGTTTATGGGTTTTGTTATGTATCAGCCGGTGGTCAGCCGATGGCGTGACCCGGATCCTGGGCTCTCAGAGCAGGGGGCTGGGGCACGGGACTGGTGGACGCAACTTCTGCACGGGATTGATATCCCAGGCGCCATTTAACGTATACATCCGAACGTTGCCCAGTGTTGGCCTTGAGTCCTCACCAGAGATACGTAAGAGGTTTAATTCTCAAAGCTAATCTGCTTCAGAATTCATCGTTACTTAACTAAGATGTCACGTCTTCTCAGCTTGACTTCTCAGCTGTTGCTCAGGAGTTGCGCTCCGGTGCTAACGCCGACAAGCCTCAACACGGGCTTGCTTGTTGTTTTCGGGAGTGAGCAAAGTACGCACATACGCACGAACGCTGCAAATGTCACTGGCCGTACGCTCTTGATCGCGAAGTTCTATAAGAGTCAGCTTCCTGCTAAGCAACTCAGCCACACACACACACAAAAGCAGCTAAGCTTTCATCAAAGCTTAACCACAATGACGGAGTAAAAGTTCGGTGCTCATTGCTCATGGTTCTCCTGCACGCAAGATTGCATCATGGGACCTGCTCGCGCTGCTAACTCTTTTAGTCGCACATTGGGCTGTTAGCGCTTGCAGAAATTGAAACGACGACTTTCAGCATCAGCCATAGCCATCTGAGCAATCAGCCTTCATCTCATTATTATGCAAACGACGTTGCGAAATGACATTCATCGAAGAAGAAGGGTACTTGAAGCGAAACGAGGCCGACTTGGAGGGTATGATGCGTGTTCCTTCCAGAGCGCTCCGAGACACTCGCAGAAAACCGACACCGCCCTGAGCAAACTCAGGCGCTTCCTCCTGGCCCGCTAATGGTTCCTGTCATCCGCACACATCCAGGTCTTTCATTAAGACACGGCTACCCATTAGAACATCGCGCCGACGGGTATCGAGAGTGGGTGCGCGCAATATGCTTGTCGGTTCGATACTACGGAAAAGGAACAAATAAAACAGAAACTTTTACTACCTAAAAGAACCGTTATTATTCTTGCCCGTGAATCAGCGTCTCATCGGGGCCCCGGAGCGCGAGAAAGCGGGTGGCCGGAAAGGCCGCGGACGCACGACGACGAAGAAGATGCCCGTGGAGGAATTAATGACGGAGCTCGTTCTCGCCTCTTCTCTAATGGCGGCGTGCTCTGCAAGCGGGGCGAACGAAGCCCCCATCTTGCAAGGCGCGTATAGGTCCGCCGGCGCTATTAGCACTTCACGATTTCGATCGTGCAGGCTCCTCCATCCACGTCCTCGGAGACTTCCTCTTTTGCTTCTCGAAAAAAAAGAAAAGAAAGGAGATCCGTCGTCGTCTTTTTGCAGCGTTAATCAGGGGCCGAACCTAATGGAAGCGAGACTCGGGGGCTGAGAGGCTGGAGGGCATCCAGGCCTATCGCTCTTTATTTATTTTTATTATTTCTCGCGTTACGTGGTAGGGCAGCGAGGAGGGACGTACGTGTCCCTCCAAAAATTTACCAAAATTATTTTTCTTTTTAGACGGGAGAGAGAGGATTTTGTGTCGCCGCGTAGTAATTACGTCTCGGTAACAACGAAAAAAGGCTGACAGAAAGGAAAGCAGGGGTGCGCTCTGGTAGCTATTCCGCCTTTTCTGACCGCTTGTATATATGACCGTCCGCCCGACGACCCTCGATGACAGGTGCGCCTATTGCGTTGACTCAGCGAAGGATATTTCGCAACGTTATCTGTGGCTGTCGTCCCGCCGGGCTTCTGCTCCTTAGAAGTACAGGCAAGGTATGCAACTATTATCGCGAACAGACGAAAAAGAAATCGAGTAGACCGCCATCCAAGCTTCTAATTCTCCCGCCCATCCAAAAACTGTTCGATGTATTTTTTAATAGTATATTTTGGTTTGTCTTTCCGACGTACACACACGCGTTATTGCTACTCAGTTGGCCAATTGACGTCTTCTTTAGTGTAAGGTTTTCGTAATACCTATTTAAAACATTGGTAGGGACGACTCGTCTTTTTTGGCGAGTTTGTCCAGCTGGTCATCCAAGGACGAGTATAGACGCTTTGCACACGCGCCAGATTGAGCCGCCATAGCCGACCTTCCCCTGTTTTGCCGAAATGCCGAGCCACTGAAGCGGGCGTTTATGAGCCTCCACAGGGGCCTATGCTGGGGAGGAGGACACAGTAGCACCTAAAGTCGCAATAACCTGTCCTGCTGTGGCAACGATGACGTGAAGCGAACGTAATAAGAGGGAACAAAAACTGAAGGTCACTTATGGCGGCGCCCATGCATAGCTGCTGCAAAGCGTCTATAGGCTGTTGCAACTGAAGCAATCACATATCAATTTTTTGCGATTGTAATGCGGTTTATTCTGACAGTAAAAGAGACGCGACTTTTCCAAATACTGACGCGTTTAGAGAAAACAAAAACGCTCTAAAACAAGTGTCAGAGCTACCAGATTCGTTTAGCCTTTATTTATAGTACTGCGTGTAATGCAAAACATACTGTAATCCAGCATATTTCACATATACATCTGTGTCATCAAAACGTGAAAGATATGCGAGATTACTTGTCTATATATGCGCCGAGATAATCAAGGAAAGCAGGAGTTGAGTGCGTGAGGGGAAGTCAGAGCGCCTAGCTCCCGTTGGAATGATTGGTATGTAGACGCAAAGCTAGCTGCTTTTGTCTCCAGTGCACTCGTCGAAAGCGTTAGAACGCGAAACGCCGGCGTCTGGCGTTTGGCTCTCGCATTGGAACGCGTACGACGACTGCAACAGAGACCAATGCAGCTCTAGCTTTGAGTCTACCCACTAATCCATCCAATCAGAGCTCGGTGTTCTGACGTTTCCCGCGCGCTCTCGTCTCCTCCTTTCCCCCAGTTTCTTGCCGCACATGGTACGCGAACCGATATCGTATCAAGAAGAAAAATCTCGCTCTGTGTATATACGCCGTTTCGCATTACGTCCGACCGCAAGCAAAGCAAGAAGCGCAGGATCCACGCCGCATTCACTGTGCGTCATTGGTCTATAGCCCAGGGCTCTCTAGACCCCGCCCCGCGGGTCAGATCCGGACCCGCAAAAGCCTTCCGACAGGCCCGCGCATGCAGTTGACCGTGGCTCCTCGCAGTGAGGCCCCGTCCGCGGCCCGTTTCTGGCAGGCCCGCTTGCTATCTGCGCAAAAAATGAGCGCACGTAAAAGAAACGGCGCCGCGACCTGCAGCAAACGAATCGTATTCGTTCTAATTGATATCCTACTGAAAGTTTTTTTCCATATTTATTGCACATTGACATCACCTCGATCACCAATGTTAGTCCCCTTGTGCTATGTCACTTTAACCGTGGGAAAATTTCTCTGCGTCTTATGTGCATGTTGTGTTCGTGTCCTGTATCTTAACATTTGCGCATGCAAGTCTCTGGCCCTTCGTGAATATGGCAAAATTTCTCTTCGTCTTGATTTATGCCCGGTGCATTTTAGAGTTCAAAGTTATTTATTCTTAACGTCGTAATTAGCTACGTCAGTAATGTCAAAATAAAGTATATGTACTTATTTACCTTATAGCTTTTTTTAATTATGAGTATAATTTGAATTAATCTTTTTAAATGGTTACCAATTTACTAACCTAGATTTTCGTCGTTTATACTTCGCATATTTATTTTACAGCCCTCGAGAAGGCGACGAATCCGCAATCATCTGCCAAAAGGTTTGAAGGCTCCTGGCGTAGCCGCTGATAACAAACACACAAAAACAACGAACGCCGTGACGATGCACTTTCCGGCACCTCTCGATTGGCTCTATCGGATCGTCGTTGGTTGCGGTTAATGTGAAACGCAGTATAACAAACAGAAATTTATACCCAGCCGTCAATGTCTTCGTCGTTCGGTACACTTTAACGCCACGGCGACTGAAGGACACGTGGAAACGCGTCGGGAAACCAGGAGACCCGCTACTTCTGCCCGAGTCCCACTAGAGCGACAAACAGAAACAAACGACAGTGACTAGTTTCAAACCAGAGTCTTTCCCGATTTGCCAGGCTTTATAGAATAAAGGAGGCTATGCTCTAACACGAGCATCATGCACGCGAGAGGGTATCTTTGGCAGGCTCGCAATCACTCGTGCTTATACTTCGCGAGTACCGAACGACGAAACGCCTGCCAGAGGTACCATCGCGAGCATGCTGCATGTGCTTGAGGCTTGTCGCTTTCGTTTGTTTCTGTTTGTCGCTCTAGTGGGACTCGGGCATGAAAGAAAAAGGGAACGGCGCCACAAAGACAGCCGACGACAGCGAAATTTGCGCGGCGGAGCTAATCTGACACGTCAATCGATGCGCCGCCGAACGTTCGTTGACATATTGAAAGATTCACGAGTGACCGGCGGAAATGTCGATAGCGATAAGCGGTCCGCCGTAATGGCTTGTGCCATATAATTTGGAGATGCGGACGGGGATTTAGGAAGCCATTGTCCTTCGTAGCAGCGAGCTGTAATGGGGGCTTATAGGCTGTTGATAGAGCGAGCACCTGGAAAGATAGCCGCTGCAAAAACTCGGATAGGGAAGGGGGGGGGGGGGTGTTCATGCCCTTCTATATGATCTGTCCAAGTTATGACTCGGGGAAAAATTCGCTAACTTGTGTCGTAAATAATAATAGGTTTCCTAAATTAAACAGTTTTGTTTATCTTATTCATTAATTTGTTTTATTTATTTCATTATTTAAAAAGACCCCGTAGCGCCGGAGTATTATAGCAGATACAGCCTAGTTAATAAATCATTAATAAATAGCAAGAAAAAAAATTTGTTTGTCGAATATTAACAAGTAAGAAATGTAATGTTCCAAGGCAAAGACGAGAACAAAGAGGAAGCTAAACAGGGGAACAAAGAAGAAGAGTCGATCAAATAAAACCACCATTTTAATCCTGTTACGTACTTCGGACCTTTATACTTGGCGCAGTCGACAGGATCCGTTCACAATGTGGATCCAAATATGTTTGAGCCATGGAGAAGAAGGACGGCCCATCGTGGAGAGCTACCAAATCGACGGTGAGGAACCAGTTCATCTACCCCAGCAATCTAGCAGCTCGGCGCTCATCACCTTTATCTCGGGTAAGGCGAAATTGTCGCCAGAAGATCTTGTCCAAAGAAAAACAGTAAAGCTGAATATCAAAATGGACGACTTCCAAGAGTGGTTCCACAAGCAAACCGCCACTCCTCTTCAAGTGGCTCCAGCCGAAGAGAACCTCTCATCAGTTATTGCCCAGCTGCTGCAGATGCAGGTATCGTACCTTGAACAGCAAAGGCAGTTTATGACGACGATGACTGAGACTATGAGAGTTTCCGACCGAAGGCGGGAGGAAACGGTAAAGCCAGATATGTTCGATGGCGAAACTTCAGCTGCGGCTACTTGGTTAGACTTCTACGAGTACGCCTGCGAGAAAAATCGTTGGATAGAAGACACGGAACGAATAAAAAATTTGCGGCTATTCTTGACAGGGAATGCCAAGAAGTGGTATGAACTCCGCGTTCGTGAGTACATGAGCGATTCGTGGGAACGTTGGAAGCAGTGTTTTACTACTTCCTTCGAGGTGAATGCTGTTGAACGCTGGGACAAGGCAATCTTCCACAAATATCGGGGAGGCAGCTTGCTGGACTACTTCTATGAGAAGAGACGACTTCTCCAGCTCGCTGACCCTGCATTGCCGGAAACATCCATCGTCCCACTGGTCATCCACGGCATGAACAAAGACGTACAAAAGCAAGTACAAGCAAAGTCTCCAAAGACCACTGAAGACCTCCTGCACTCACTAAAAGACGTAAGTGTGGACTTCCCAACTGCTCATGGGCAACAACGATCAGTGACCAACCCCAAAAGTGCAACGTCCGACGTTCGTAGTGGGAACCAGCTCCCCGCGTACCAGGCAAGTAATAAGCCTTGGATGAATAAGTCTGAACACAATTCACTCAACCACATCGCAGACAGCGCTGCTGACGATCAACCAAAAAACGAATAAAGAAGGGTGTACAGTCCCACCCGATGCCAAAGAATGCGACTGTCTATCTTATTAGGTACAACATTCTCTACGCCCCTGTTATCATCAGTGGTAGACAGGTCGATGCCTTAGTTGACACCGGAGCATCTATCAGTCTTGTTAATAAGAAGATCGTGGACGAAAAGAAGATACGAGCTGGAAAGCCCATCGAAGTTCACAGCTATGACAACACCATTAAGCTGATGGAAAACTGGGTGACACTGGAAGTGGACTTCCAGGGAAAGAAGCTTACAGTTGAAGCACTCGTCGTAGAGGAGGTTGAGTTCATGTTCATTCTATCACGACCTGATATGAAGCGTTTTCGGATGAACATTTCTTGGAAGGACGAAGTGACACTGGACCAGGGCGTGGACATTCAGCCTATGGACGCACTGAAAGAGCTCCGTATTGTGAAGAGTTCAGATGACGTACCTACACAGTACCCGGACCTAGTATGTGTCGGATCATATCCGCCAGCAACCTCAATCATTAAGGTTCCCTTTGAGCTACGAGATACTTCCGTAGTACGAAGGAAACCTTACAGTATGTCGCACGAAAAAAAGATGTGGCTAAAACGGGAGCTGCAAGGAATGCTAGACGCCGGAATCATAAGACCATCGACGTCAACATTCGCATCTCCAATCACCATCGTACCTAAAGAAGATGGCACGTTCCGTTTATGCACAGATTACCGCCAAGTTAATTGCCAGACCGAGCTCTTTCCGTTCCCAATGCCACGTGTGGATGACATCATCAACGAGACGGGAGGATGCTCATGGTTTTCCCGGATTGACCTCTGCAAAGGGTATTGGCAAGTCCCCCTAGAAGAAGACACTAAGAGATTTACTGCCTTTGTGACGCCATTTGATGTCTACGAGTATAATCGGCTACCATTTGGATGGAAAAACTCAGGAGCCTGGTTTCAGAAGATGATGAATGAAGTGCTCAAGAACTTCTTGGGTGATTTCTGTAACGTCTATGTCGACGACATTATCATTTATTCCCGGACAAGAGAAGAGCACGTCGACCATCTGTCCCGGGTTCTCGAAGCACTGAGCACCGCCAAGTTGAAGATCAACATGAAAAAAGCGAATTCTTCCAAAAAACAGTAGAGTTCCTCGGAAGAGTTTTTGACGGCCAAACGAAAAGCACAAAGGAGGAATCAGTGCAGAGAATCTCCAGGCTGACGAAACCTTATGATTTGCACTCACTCCGTGTTTTTCTCGGGCTCGCTGGACATTTTCGAGCATTCATAAAAGATTATGCCACGAAGACGAAGTGCCTAACCAGTTTGACTCAGAAGGATACTCCATTTATCTGGTCAGATGAGTGCGAAAGGGCGTACGACTACCTGGTCAAGGTAATTTCTTCTGACCCAGTCCTTGTGCTACCCGACTTTGAACTGCCTTTCGAACTTTGTACAGACGCTTCACACTATGGCACAGGAGCCGTCCTCTACCAGAGACACTTGACTGAACCTCTCAACCGCCAGTTAAAAGTAGTTGGATACTACTCGTACACGTTTTCCAAGAGTCAGGAAAACTATGCCACCACAGAGAAAGAAGCTCTAGCGGTGGTCATGGCTTTGCGATATTTTCGAAGTTACCTTGAAGGTCGGCATTTTAAACTTTTCACGGACAACCAAGCTCTCACTTACCTCTTAAGCTTAACTCAACCGAAAGGACGGCTGGCCAGGTGGATCAGCGAGATACAACAGTTCTCGTTTGACGTAACCCACCGACCCGGAGAAAAGCTTCCTGATGCTGATGCCCTCTCCAGGCTACACATCAATAAAGATACCTTCACCGAGAGCATTCACCTTGCCCGAATTTGGGAAGGCACACAAGACATGGAAGTGCGAGATGGAAAGGTCTATGTGCCAGAGTCCAGTGTTCTTACAATCCTACAGTTTTACCATGACAGTCCGGGATCAGGAGGACATGACGGATTTTGGAGAACCTATTGGAAACTGAAGCGAAGGTTCACATGGGAGAATATGAAGCATGACGTCTCCAATTATGTGCGTACTTGCCACACGTGCCAAATGAATAAGGCTAAATACCGACCCCGGGGAGATGAAATGGTCACGCCCGAATACTCTCACGTCCCCTTTGAGATCATTCATCTTGACTTTGCCGAAATCAAAAAGAAGGGAGAGGGGATCAAGAACACACAAGCGTTCCTCATCGCCATTGATGAATGCACGCGAGTAGTGGCTGCCAAGGCGGGCAAAGAAGACACCAACTCTGTCATTTCGCTCATGGAACGAGAAGCATTTCGGAATACGAAGGTCATTGTCTCAGACAATGGACCAGCCTTTCGCAGCAAAAAGTTCCAGAGATGGGCGCAAGAAAAGGGAATCAAACTCCGATTTACTGCTCCGTATCACCCAGAAGCAAATTCGTTAGCTGAGCGGGTGATACGAGACACCAAACAATTCATGGCAATGTATCCCAACTTCACGGGTGGATGGAAGTGCGCTCTTGAAGCAGCCGTTGCGCACCACAACAATTCCCATACAGCTGGACTGGGATGCAGCCCTCACTTCGCCGCGTGCGGAGAGAGCCCGTGGCTACCTGCAGATCACCTTCTGGGCTTAACCAACAAAATAAAATTGCAGGAACAGAAACGACTCCCACGGCAACAAGAAAAGTATCGGTCAGCAATGAAAAATAATTACGACAAACGACACCAAAGTGCAGTACCAGAAATCCAACCAGGCGACATGATTTTAGTCCGAAAAGGATTACAAGGGTCCAAGGCCGCATTTTCTGGGCCTTACATGGTCACCAAAACATGCAGGCAACAAGGAATTCTCAAGACATTGTACTACTTGGGACCAAATGACACCACCGAAATCACTGCTCTTAGGAACGTGGTTCCCTATCACCCCAGGAGGGCTGAGGACAAAAGGCCCGGCGTGTGTAATGTTCCAAGGCAAAGACGAGAACAAAGAGGAAGCTAAACAGGGGAACAAAGAAGAAGAAGTCGATCAAATAAAACCACCATTTTAATCCTGTTACGTACTT
>JAZHYW010034343.1:0-30693 GCA_037355805.1 Ixodes ricinus | reverse complement strand
AGAACTTCATAACAAAAATTTGCCGTAAATGATAAATACGCCTTCTTATAAACAACTCCGCCAAACTCGTTAAGGTTCTTCTCAAGCTTGCATTCTCTACTTCTGCTAATTTAGCTGCTAATTCACTCACACCTATATAAGAGTGACAACTAAACAAACAACCAAACAAGTCCACATACATATTTTTGCAATACTGAAGTATCCTTGCTAAATCTAGAATTGGAAAAAGATACCTTCACGATATTGCAGTCAGTCTATCATACATACAAGCCGAATTTTATTCAAAAATCGTCCCGTCTCGCTCTGGAGGAATGCTTTCCCCTTAGCACACAGGTGCGCTGCGGCAAAGCAAGACACAAAATCGCGATGCCTACTGCGTGGTTGTCGCTTCACTGCAGTACACCTGTGAGCGGTGAGAAGCGCACTCAACGAAACTAACCCGCCAGAACAGAACGCAAAAATTATTGCGGAACTTCCGAGTGTTAGAAATAGTCTAAAATAAAATATATTCTAGAAAATAAAGGAAATCTTGACAACTAAGCTTTTGGTAATTAAAAAAAAAACACGGTTTAATATAGTTGGAAGTACAAATTTAGGCTACATGGTAGGAACTATGGTGGTCGCATACCACCATCGCACAACGCTCTTGCTCGGAGTCCCGCAGGTAGACTGCCGTATAGTTCTTCTCTCGCGCTGCTTGGTCTCGCCTGGCTGGCAGATGTCGCATCCGGTCTGACGCCAGCCAGTTGCATCTTCATGGCGCTGGAATCCACGTTTGAGACCCCTGATGCCAAGGAGTCAGTGTAAACACAAGCCTTTAAGAACACGACATTCGTGCCCTCAGAGCTTCGTAGGCGACTTCAGGAATGCGCCCGGTAAAATAGAAGAAAAAGGGCAAAACACAATGGCACTCGCTTACACGAGTAATGTCTGTGTTTGATGCGAAATCAGACCGAGTTAGTATGTTATATGACGTAATATTCTAAAGATCTGCAAACTCGCACAATCCTATCGCTCCGGCCAAATTGCGAGTTGTTTTGGCGCAATCTTGGCCAGAGTTCCTCAGATTTTGGTCAAATGTAGCAAGATGTAGCAGGGTAAACACTTTCGGCACAAATATCACCTCAATGCCAATGGTCTGGGACTTTTGTACGCAATAGCTGAATGAAAGCATCTCTCACCTGCTTGAATTTTAGTCCCTCAGCTAACAGAACAGCTTGAAAACCACCCCAATGTGGAAATGTTTTACCTGTTAAGGCCACGGTCCCACTGAATGTGGCAGTTTAGGTACTTTTTGGCAGGTCATTACTCATCTCCTTTTAAATACTGTTTTGTGGGATTGATGTCATTCGAAAGGCAATGCAATCCTCTTTCATTTGATATTATATATGTATTGGTTTATACTGTTCATGCGCATTTGTAGCGTTGCGAATATGATGGCGCGGACCCTCACTTGCTCCGCTGGTTCATATTTTATGAACGATTCATTAAAGATAACACGGTTCTAATAGAGCAGTTTTGTTAAGATGATGTCGGAGCAGAATGTAACGGTATACTTTTTTGGTATTTGCACTACTTTGTTTTTTTCAGCTCTCCAAATATTGCCCTAAAATTGACATTTTTCAGCACAAATATGTTTTTAATGACAAACGCTAGGGCAATGAAATTAGCTACAGATGTAGTGCTTATAATTGGTAATATGCAGAAAAAAATTTAATGTTGTGTAAAATATTGTTTGTTTAGATATTCTATATCAAACGTAGCACTTTTTTGTGCTTCGAGTCATGGTAATTCAAATGCCGCTGAGTAAATAATTAAACTATGGTAAAATCTTTTATAACATTTAGAACTACAATAGTTGCCCAAGAGGTGGACGGTGGCTTTTTTTATTTTCAAAGTCATAACGCTCCAGGACCCCTTCAAACTTACCTGTTTTGACGCATTTCTTTTATGGACATGAAACAGATTTATTGGCAACTAATAATATTTATTGTATGGAATAGATAAACACTGCGATGTATTAGACTTTCACAATGATCTTGCTTTGGTTTCTTGATAGGTGTAGAGCTTAGTTAATTTTAAAAATAATTAAAAACTGTTTGGTTGCTTTATTGCGCTACCTGCCGGATGGCAGACAAACTGCTGATTTTTAAAGTTCAAGAAATTTTCGAGGGCGGCGTTGGCGTTTGTATCATCATCAGTGTCCGTGTCTTTTTGCTTTCACATCTAGAAAATATATTGGAAGATTTACTATCGACAAATAAATGGTTTAAGTACTGGGTCAGGTTAATAAATCTAAGATAAATAATTACACAAGCGTAGTGTGATATATTGTGTTCATTATTCGATATGATTGAAATCAATAAACAATAAAGACGAAAAGGAAAAGAATACACCCGAGTTCACTTCATGCCTAGAGCCACTAAGTGAGCTGCGCTTGGAGTATCGGCACTCCGTTCCCCAGCATTGTTGTGGGAGCCGCCATTTCGGGTCTAGTGCAGATCAAACGCAACTGCCGATCGTCGTGATTCAAAAGTGCGACTTCCTCATCATTTTATCCGGTGTTAGGAAGCTGATGCAATATTGCTTTGCTCTGTCGCGGACTGTTTAAACATTTGTGGAGGAGAGAAAAACGTTTCCTGTGATTTTAGATAAAGCTTCAGATCACTGGCAACCATGATTTTACGCCACGATATGGCCAAGTGTCGTTACTCTGAAGCGTAGCTTATTTAATGACACTATTCATGCCCTGGTTCAAGGAGCTTGTAATACCTGAAGGGGCCATGACGTAAGCACCGTGGGTTCCACAAGCCACTACCTTTTGACACCTGCCTCTTCCTCATTGTTCCCGCTAGTGGCACTAGTGCCCGCGAACCTTCTTTCCCGTGACTGAAACTGAAACTAAATATGAATAATACACCATTATTATAGCTTACTTAGTTATAACCAACTACACATAATGAGAGAAGGAAGCGGTCGGGTAGGAGAAACGCGGGTTTTATGTGCGACCGTTCTAACCGTCTCAGAAGAGAGAACACGCGAGCTTGCGCTGATTTCAAAAAGACGATCCAAAGAAAAGAGGCGGCACGCTGTGTTTTTTGTGATTGTGCGTCTAATTTATATACAGGTATATTTGAAGATTGACGATGGACGTCGATCGTCTCGAGGTAATGTAACGTAGTAACATTATATAAAAATAAACATAATGAAGGACTGAACGACTCAATTTTTTAATTCATGTATTGTAATATGGCGGTAGCCTATTGTACTTATTGTTGATGAAGAGCAATATGAGATGACGAGGTAATGATTAGATGAAGCTCTATAAGGACGACGACATTAGTGGGTATCGAACCACAACGTACAGTGCCAGACTTGTTTCAAGTATCGTGTACCCAAAGACCTTTCTTCACCCGCAACAGAATATGGTCGAATCAATGAGGATGCTGCTTTACAACTGTACGTGGAACAGGAAAACTGCACTGTACAGAAGTGCGGCTTATTCGTTAATATGAGGGACGGATTTCTAGCAGCATTCCCTGATTGACTACTTGGAACAAATGGCCTCGTTGACGTAAAGTGTCCCCGTTCCAAAAGATTCTTGAAGCCTACTTAAACCGCAAAGGAGTATGAGGCGAAAAATAAGAAAAAGGAGCTTGGTGTGAAAGGTCCAAATCAATACGATAGCTTCTACTACCAAATACAAGGGCAGTTACACAATACAAAAAAAGAGTTTTGTGATTTCGTTATATTTACACTCAAGGGCATTGATATCCAACGTATTCAGAGGGAAGACACCTTCTGGTCAACCAACATAGAGCCTTTTCTACTCAAGTTTTACATGGAAGGCCCGACTTCCGCTGAAATTCCTCACGTAGACGAGTTGTCCGACTGAATAAGTTGCCATTACTCCCGATCTGGGAATCTCTTGACCTTCGTACGTAGGCCATAGTATCACGAGATCGAGGGGTCTGGCTCTTCGTCCGCCGAACATTGCATCGGCCGGTGTTTTTACCGTGTAAGATGAGACCGTGGCGTGCTGCTGGAACAAGAACCTGGCGATTCTTCACTGAACTGCTTCTTCCGTAAGCTTCAAGAGGGCTTTCTTCGTTTCGCACACCATCTGTTCTGCTTGCCCGTTAGTTGCAGGATGGTATGGTGCACTAATGTAATGCCTGATGCCGGTTTTTTGTTTTTCTTTTTCAAAATCTTGTTTATTTTATTTGAAGCAAGATTTGGCGCGTTATCAGAGAAAAGTATTTTCGGTGGGGCAACAGTAGGGAAAAGAGAGCGTAGAACGTCAATGACGCGTTTGGACGTCGTGGCAGGCATCGTGTAAACTTCCAACCACTTAGAGTACGCATCGACTATGACTCCGCAGATGCGGATACGTTTCGCCACCAACCGACTGAATAGTGGATCGTTTTCAGTTACTGTTCATGATGGCGCTGGACTCAAGGAAGACTCCGAGTCTTTGCACAAAGTTAGCCCAGGTGCCAACACTTTTGTCGAAAGCGGTAAGTGTTCGAAACGTCGACAACGTCGGTAGCCACGTTCTGTGCTTGACACTGGACGCTTACCATTCGCTGAGAAGAAACTTGCTTGTTCGTCTGCCACGAGTCGTCCGATATCAGGTCATCACCGCAACTCCATCTCCCGACAAAACAGGTCGTCATTGTCCGCATGTCCATAGTTAGCAATCACGTGAACTTATAAATTCCCATACGCTCATAACTTGCCGTCGCTAAACGCCGTTCATTCATAGCGTCTTCATTGCAAATAAACGTCTTCCTATTTATTCGGATGGTTTTCATCATACACTTCCTAAGCTGTACTTACAACATTATGTGTGTCGGTACTTCCGAAAATATTGAAACGGCGTTTGTTTTCTGGGAACTATAATGCAACAACCTTTACAACATCTTCCGGATCCCGTGAAACACAATATTTCGTGACGTCACTTTTCAGTAATCATTATAATGGTGAGGCAAGTACCGTAAATCGCGAAGCAGTTTACTTGACGTCCGCTTCCACTGGGGTCTTGGAAAATTGAGTCTACTGAGCGTGCATTCCTGCAGAAGAAGTTTTCATTGATAGAATATTGACACGTCAATCAACAATTGATTCCTTCTTGGTAAGATTTATTGCGAAAGCCCGTGACAACTGCCGAACCGCATCTCCCTATATCAGAGAACAATAGACCTATTGCTATATTACCCAAGCATCAAGGAGAATGCAGGGATTGGTGTTCCACGCGCCCCACGTGCTGGCCTCAGCAGTAGTAAATTTTCTAAAGCAAAAATCAGCAGAACCCATCCTTTGGGAATGATTATCTACGTTAATGCGAATAGCATCAAACGGTGCGGAGTTATGCGCGTTCGTCAGGTGGCCGGCACACTCTAGATACGCCAGCCCACTCTTGAGGCGATTCTAAATTTGTTGACACTTTCACAGCCCTGCGCACGATCTCCGCAGCCCAGCACGTGCGTTTGTGTCACTTAGGAAGGCGAGCAAAGCACGCGCCATACGCACAAACACTCAAAATGGTACCGACCAGACTTTCTGGCGTCTCAGCTAGTCTCAACCAACGGTACTCTAAACGGTTGTTTATATCTTTACCATAGGACGCGCTTTACAGCGCTGTCACAGCTACCGGTGCGCGCGCGTTCCATGCACGAGGGCTCACCCTCTCCCGCGCTCGGGAGAGGGTGATGTAGCGGCCGTGCTCAGCCTCACGAGAGCGGAATGAGCCCTCGTGCATGGAACGCGCGCGCACCGGTAGCTGTGACAGCGCTGTAAAGCGCGTCCTATGGTAAATATATAAACAACTGTTTAGAGTGCGTTGAATGACTGCCTTCATAGCTCTGTGGTTAGCGCGTCTGCCTGCTGATCAAAGGGTCAACGGTTCGAATCCCAGCCGGCGCCGGTCTTTTTTATTTATTTATCGACCCGCGGCGTAAGAGGTTAGATAGCCAGATAGATACATAGATAGACGAAAAGTGCGTGAAGTACCCAAAGAATGCTATTCGCATTAAAACCTAAAACAAATTGTATCTTGCACGCGCGTTCGTCAACACTTTATTTTGGTTACTTACTTCGAATCTTTTGTACGGGGAAGGCGTGCGCGTGTGGCGCGTGGAACACCAATCCCTGCATTCTCCTTGATGCTTGGGTAATATAGCAAATGGTCTATTTATACCCAGCCTGAGATTCTCGCATACATGCGTTTGCTGGGCCACGCTACTTGAGCCAGCTGAGCATAGCTGGCAGCGGCGCGAGCAAGGCCACGAGGGGAACGTGATGGTGCTCGAGCCATCCCACCGTGAACCAATGTTTCGGCCACCCCACGGGTGCGTGTCGCCATCTATTGGTTGAACTAACGCCTTGTTCAAGATGGCTGCCGTGGGACCGCAGCCTTAAGTACCGTACAATATTCATAACACTATCAGACAGAGGACTGTTTGATCTTACAAATGCCAGTTCTTTTTCAGTAGGTGAATAACTTCTGTAGAGAGGAATTAACTCTGCACCTACCATACTAAGGCAAAGTGCTTTGTTGTGGAACATTTCAGAAAGTGCATGCTTTCTTATAACTGTCACATTTCGTGGTCTGCCTCCTGCATTTGATCAAACTAATGCACAGTTTTTCGGAAGAAGTTGCCCCACCGATTGTTGCCTATTAGCTGCTGCTGAGATACATCCTCTCGAGCTGCACAGGGTGCAACAGACTGTGGCAAAAGCTGCACCTGGTTAGCTAGGGAAGGTTGTAAGACTGCTAAGGAACGCCTGAATATCGATCAAATTTTCCTTTAGCTCTCGTTCACCGCGTTGGGCCAATGTGTTAGCTGTTGGTTTGACTAGATGAACTCAACCATGGAGTACTTAAATTCATCAGATTGAGCTAATAAATATGTATTTGAGTTTTTTTTTGAAAATACATGCAACTCTTTTTTGGTCCAGTCTTGAAATGCTGCTAGACAGGTTGGATAGTTGCTAAACTTGGCCTGCAGGAAAATGGTTCTGCAGCAGTGCTGTGGAGGGATCCCTGCCTCCACTGGCCCTGCTCTTCGTCGCACATGCTGGGCTGTCCTCCCCCAAGCCAGAAAATAGATTATCAGACACGTACAAAGAAGAGAGGCACCCTATGCAAGGTCTCCCCCATCCCAAGCAATGGTGGGGGATGCAATAGCGGCAGTATGGTCTGGTGCCTTACGCAGTCTGCGAGACCTTCGTTTCGTGCGCTTGTACTTCACCCACGCTGCTTCCCTCCTCCCGCCGTGCTTTGGAAAGGGCATACTATCTTGGTTTCAGTCACTTCAAAAACTGCCCACTTACCAGCCTCTACAGAAGCTGTGCTCCCTGAGGAAGTGGCACTTAGGCACTTCTCTGCACTAGCTTTCCCACCCGAAGCATTGCCAGTGGCACGGGCTGCTTGCTCGCATGCCTTTACAGGAGCTGTGCTCCCCGAGGAAGAGGCTTTGGGCACTCCTCTGCACTAGATTCATGCTCACCGTTCTCCACAAAAGCTGTGATTTCCAAGAAAGTGGTTTTAGGCACTCTGCACTAGCTTATCTACCCGAAGCATCGGCAGTGACAAGGGCTGCTTGCTCGCAGGCCTTTACAGAAGCTGTGCTTCCCAAGGAAGTGGCTTTTGGGCACTCCTCTGCACTAGCTTCACACTCACCGTTCTCTCCAAAAGCTGTGCTTCCAAAGGAAGTGGTTTTGGGCACTCCTCTGCACTAACTTTTCCACTCAAAGAAGCTGTGCTCCTTGAAGATGTGGCTTTCAGGCACTCCTCTGCACTAGCAAGAGGCATGCTCTCCCAGTTTTGCCCTACCCGACTATCCTTGCTATGGACTCAAACACCACCAACCAGCCTGAACCCAGCACCATGGCCTCTACCTCGTCTGTGCCTCCGCTCAGCCTTTCCATATGTGACAACTGGTTGGCTTCTGTCCAAACCCAGCTCAGAGGCCATGCAGGCACCTGGTACAGGAGAGCCTGCAGATTTTGACATCTCTGCCCAGGTGGCTTCCTGATCAGCAGCTGCTTCACAAGGTACACAGGTACTCTCAAGGGAAGGAGCAGCAGACGCAAGTGGCAGAGATGGTGTGGAAGCAGCAGGAGAGCAAAGTGGAGGAAACTCAACCTCACAGAGCATGGCTGGTGGAACACTTTTGATGGTCCAGCCATGCAGCGCTTGAGGAAGCCTTCATTGTCGTCCCCTTGTACTCCTGCTGAATCCTGGCCATCTTCTGCACGATGTTCTGCGCCAGCTGGTCTCATGAACTTGGCAAGAACCTGCCCAGATCGTTGGGAGTGCCCAACTATTAACCTCTACACAAGAGCACCAAACCTGACTGTCACCGTAACTTAATTGTCTGAGTTAGTGTCCATTTAAAATGTTAAGCAGTGTTTCATGAAGTAAAGCATATCTAAAAACTACTTGAAGTAAAGTTAGAGTAATTATGTACTTCAAGTTGAGTAGTAAGTATACCGGGCGTGATGCAGTTGAAGTAAAATACAATAAATGCAATCTTCCTTTGAAATAAAATAAACTGATGGTCCTCTCCATTCCCACTTTCAGTGGTTTCCAAATCATGGTATGCATAGGTACTCAAGTGTGTAATATAGGAATTATTTGCGGTAATGGCGGCAAATATCAGACATGGCCAAGAGGCCACCCAGTACTTTTTTCTCTCCCCGATGAGCTATACATGGCTCGCAATTTCGTTACATCAGCCGTCATTACTCCGTACCATGCTCCTGTGCTCGTACCTTCTGCAGCATAGATTTCACACCTTCAAACTTGTACTTCTCGGCCAGAACAAGTAGGAATGACGTTGCGGGCAAAGCATGTACTAATCAACATAAAGTTATAAGCCACGTATAACTGCCATTCCTCTGAAAGGAATGGCCCGAAGAGGTTTCGAAAGAAATCAACGCTTTTGTATGATAACAGCCTACCACTTTGTTGTTAGGTTGGTGCAAAATTATACTCTACCTAAGAAGTTGTAGGTACAATTTGGAAAGCTAAAGACATCGGCACATGGGTTTTGAAAGAGCCTAGATTTTCCTGAGCCCTCACGAAACAAACCAGTGCTCAGATCAATGCATTCGTCCCTGTGTGTTTCCCAGAGCTATACAAAACATCCGAGACGGAGTATGGTTAAAGGGCAATTCCGGCCAAAACTCAAAATGAAATAAATTACTGGTATGGCTGTAGTGACACAAAATACGACCCCAGCCAAAATATTACGTCCGGGGGACGCCACATTCTCAGCTAATGCCGATAATAAAAATGCGACCCGCCGCGAGCCGCTGCTCCTTAGCGGGCGGCCAGCGGGTTGCCGATCGCTAAAGCAACATTGGGCCGTGACGTCAGTATCGTTCTCCTTTTTTCCTCTGGTCCGGGCGTTGCGCGGAGTGCGCTTCTTTGAGCCGCTACCACCGCTACTTCGGCTTGTGATTGGCGTGTTTAGCCGTCGCTTTTATCTGTAGCCCGTGAAGCTTCGGTATAGCCTTTTGTTTATTTGCTTGTGAGGACTCCAAGACTCGTTTTAGCGAGCAACTCGGTGCGCCCAAGACTGCCCAGCTGTTCCTCGAAAGATGCCGAGTACATCTTGTAGCGCTGTGGGCTGCTCAAACAACCCGCTGCGCAACCCGGAGGTGATTTTTCACAAGTTTCCAACGGACCGGAAATTGGAGAAGGTGTGGGTGAACGCTGTTCGACGAGTGGACTTTGGACTTCGGCTTTTACGCGCCCGAGGAAAAAGAACGAAAAAACAGACGTGTACAGCCCAGCACACGGGTGTTCGGGCGCCGCGGCCCACGCCGGAAAGCCTCAAAGCTTCGTGTCTGGGACTGACCCGCTGCCCGCAGCGCAAAAGCAAGAGGGCCCCCAGTGCTGTACGTCACTGGCAGCGCGGCGTAGAGCAACGCCGCTCCATCCACGGAGCCCCGATGACAATTTAGGCCTAGCGACGAGTTCTGAAGACCGCACGCACGGCGACAGCCGCCGAGTAAGGCACCGAACGAGTTCACTCGTTTTCCAGTCGCAGATTTTGGGCATACAAGCGACGAGTACGGCATAGCGCACGCACGGCCGCGGCCGCCGAGTACGGCACCGAACGAGTTCACGGGTTTTCCAGTCGCTAGCTCTTGGGTATACGCACTAACTCTTGCTACACATGCTGGAAACTACCACGTATACAGAATTAAAAAACAAAATCAGCTTACCTCCTATCTTTAGACGGCTAGCGCAACAGAGGTAGGTGCCGTTTTGCTTGCGTACTCGTTGAACAAAAACGATCCTGACGTCCCGTTCACATATAGCGGCTGATTTCCAGTGTTGCCGGGGCCTCGAGCGGCTAGTTTCGGTTTTGTTGGCCGCGCCCCAATCAAAACTTTGAGGCGTCGATATCTTTAAAACTACGCACAATAACGAGAAAAAAATTACACCTTGCAATTCAGGGACGCTGACTGCACTAAAAACAGTCATAATCCCAAAATCGAAAGTATGGACCGGAGTTGCCCAAATGAACCATTTTCCAGCTCCCGTAACAATATGACATGCACACATTCCATGCGCGGAATCAAAAATATCGAAATCAGAGTTGAAAAATGGTTCTCTAAAACTCTATTGTCTTCTAAGAACGATGAAAAAGACACTGTTCTCAAAGGCAATATGGAGCAATGCATCGTCTGCTTACGCACCTCGCTAGGTAAGAATATACCTCGCAGTATTTCTCCCGAGTTAACCTAGCTCCGTTTAGCGATGCAAATTTAGTAAGACCAAGTTTGGAGAATGTACTTGAGGTAGGGAGTTATAGTTTCCTTGCAAAGTACTAAAAACAAATACTTCAAGTAAAGTTAAGTTCTTGTGAACACTGAGTATAAGGGTGATTGTAATTTTATACAACTCCGAAAAGTAAAATTTTTGAAACAAATCTTTTTTAGGTTTACGTGCTAAACGCGATGGAGGGCTCAGGATTATTTAGACCACGGGGGAATTTTTGTCGTGCAACCGGAAGCTCACATTACACGGTGCCTTTTCTGCAATAAGCCTCCTTTACATTGTAAACACCTCAGTCAACAATTTTTTTTAAGTACATTGCAAGTGAATATGCACTGACGCCTACTCGTACGGCTACTACTGCAGCCATCCTTGCGATTGATGTCTCTATATTTGTGCTCGTCGGCACAGACGCCATACCTTGTTGCCCATCTGGCTTAGGTGGATGCCGTCGCAGTAGTGGGCGCTACTAAGGTGATGGTGTTTTTCTTGTTGCTCGCCAGAGGACACCATAATTTATAGAGTGCTTATATAAGAACCGGCGCGGCACATGAAAATAAAAGGGCTTTTTCTTCTTTTTGGTTGTGGTCACGAGCTGGGCTGCTGCTACTTGGCCATCGTCCGTTCTGAACATGGTGTCAGAAGCTGGCTAACGCCGTCACTATGGCGGAAGCTGACCTCCGAATCCAAGTGGTTTGCGTCGGAGCGTCGGGACTTCATCCTTTGGCACCATTCACTTTCACCAGCCTGGCGGAATGGCCGACTTGGATTGCAACGAGGAGAGCCACGTATGGATCAGAGTTCTTTGCAAACAAGTCTTTCACGGTATGCACTATGCGCTCTACTTCACCGTTACTCTGGGGGTATCACGGGCTGCTGTCTCTTCGCCATCGTCCGTTCCGAATCTTCCAGCTAAAATGATGTGACTATGTTCTGATTGTAGACTGCTACTCAAGGTTTCCTGAGGTCATCTCTCTCGGATCTACATCTGCGCAAGCAGTCATCTGGGCTGTCAAGAGGTGCATGGTTTGCTATGGAATCCCGAACGTCGTGCGGACAGATATTGGGCCGCAGTTCGCATCTCACGAGTTTGCAGACTTTGCTCAGGCGCACGGATTTCGCCACAAGACTAGGAGCCCGCGGTACCCCCAGAATAACGGCGAAGTAGAACGCATGGTGCGTATCGTGAAGAACTTGTTTGCAAAGAGCTCTGATCAATACCTGGCTCTCCTATCGTACCGAGACACACCTGGTGTAAATGGTGTTTCTCCTGCCCAGTTGTTAAAGGGAAGAAAACTCTAAATTCGACTTCCTGGTCTACCAGAACGAGTTAAGCCATCAGAACTTCAAGGCAAGAAATGCCGCAAACACGTCACAATAGGCAAAGAACCACAATCGCCGGCATACCTCAAGTCCTCCGACCCCCTTGAAGTTGGGGGAGGACGTGTGGGTTAAGGACGTCAATTGCCGAAGCCGTATCCTCAGCCCCGCTCAGTGACCACAGTCATATGTGGTGGAAACGCCCAGGGAACTCTGCAGTGAAACGGTCGGCATCTTGTCCCCTTCTCAAATGGCCAGTCAACAGAGGAACCGCCAGCCAGTGAACAAAATCAAGGACCAAGCTCACAGCAGTCTACGCCTAATGAGGGTCAACCAGCATCATCGCCAGAGCCTCAGCAAGAAGGGCTTTGGCTGAGACGCACACGTTGCGGTCGTGTGATTGGACCGCCGAGACGACTGACTTATAGATCCTAAAGGGAGATGTAGTGGGCACTGCTAAGGTAATGATGTTTTTCTTATTGCTCGCCAGAGGACACCATCATTTATTGAGCGCTTATATAAGGAGCGGCGCGTGGAAATAAAAAGGGCTACTTTTTTTGGTTGTGGTCACGAGCTGGGCTGCCGTCACTTGGCTGACGTCCGTTCCGAGCAGTCGCGACCGATCCACTGCTGCTACTCGTTGGCCAAGCCGCCGAGAAACTCGAACCCCTCTTTGCGACAAAATTCGCGCTGCAGGGAGCTTACCTCCCGGTAGTAGTCATTCATAACCTGCATCTCGGCGTCGTGACTACGCTGCCGTTCCAATGACCAGATATGTTGATGCACACGCTGGCACTAATGCTGGTGTTGTTAGTGTCGACGCGCACGATGACAACGTCAAAATCGGCAAGCCTGTCAGACCGTGAAAGCAAGTTCTCAATCCTAATCCCACTAGATGCCGCGACCTAGACAGCCCTCCGGTCAATCGACGAGAAGTACTGGTTCGAGTAAGGATCACCGGCTACCAAAACACGAGGCACGTTGGGAGTGCGACCACGCTCGTTTACAACCCGATACAAAATCCAAATTAACGCTAACGCGTTCAAAGCGCAAAATACAGACAATAGAGAGTTTTAGTAGATCGTTCCGATGACTCCGATAACGATACCCGATACTCTGCCTCCGCCTTTGTGCTTACATATATAGTATCGTTATCGGGGGTATCGGAGGTATCGGAACGATCTACTAAAACTCTCTAATGGCAGTAAATACTAATGAATATGGTTAAACAAAGAAGTAATCGGGCAAATGACAAATGGAACGCTTCAAATGAGTGCAAAAAGCTTGCGTGAAACCAACCCAGAATAGGACAACTTGACCAGGTCGCAGACTCGGCAAGGGCAGTCGGGCAGTGAGAGGTGACAGTCACAAAAGTCAGGCCGGGGGGCACATGTCAAAATAATACCGGTGGCTGCGACACCAGAAGTGATGTCACCCTCAACTACCGGTGTCGAAGGAGCCATGCCCAGACAGGGCAAGCTACTTTGACACAGGGAAGTGACGTCACTACTACTTCCGGTGTCGAAGGAGCCGTCTCCGTGTGGGCATGGCTCGAGCGACGGCCGTCGGAGCAGACACTCTCTTTTTCCATTCAGATTGTCACGGCTGTTGGCTTGTTCTGTATAAAGCCCTTTTTTGCGATTTCAATTTTAAAATAGGCTTAAAAACTAAGACATTATTTTAACAAGCAGTTTAGTTTTTAAACCTATTTTAAAACTTAAATAACAAAAATGGCTCTATAGAGCAATTTTTGCTTTATAGAGCCCACAGAAGTGACAATATGAATGAAAACAATGGTAATCCAAACTTTATTAGTAAAGAAGAAATCTGCGATCCGGTATACGATTTCTAAATTTTAATTTTCTAATCACGTAAATTAGTTTTGCCAATAAAGTTTGGTTGTAACTTACTTACCAATATCATAAATATGTCTGCAAAACAACAGTTCTGCAGCTGCTTCTTAAGAACCACGTGAAAAAGAAAAAGAAAACGTGAAACACCAAGAATAAAAATGAGGGAGTTTTGGTTTTTGAGCCTGCAATTGTAGCACTTATTGGGAGCTCGCGTCAGTCTAATGGCTGATGTTCTCTCTTTCGAAGATTATGTAAAACAAGCTACAGTCTTCCAGTGGAATGCTAGAGGGCTACCTTCTCGTCTTTCTGACTTTAGGCAGTTTATTTTCAAATATATGTTCCCAATTTTAGCAGTTAGCGAGTCACGTGTTCCGCCAGATTTTCGACTTTCTGGATATCAAGTTTTTCAATCAAATCGAGACTCTGGCACTAGTCGGGTATTTATTGCTCTACGAAAAGATTTAACATACGCGTCGCATAACATTTCATCACATCCGAGTAATGAGTATGTCAGCGTCACTGTTAGTAAGGGGAAACTTTCACTCACTGTAATCGCCGCATACGTTGCTCCGTCATGTTCTTTTGATGCTGACAGATTGAGTACTATAATCCGACAATGTCCTCCCCCATTCTAGTGACGGGTGACTTCAATGCTCACAATGCAGCTTGGGGTAGTGCAAAAACAACACGCGGTGGAAGGGAACTACTAGAATTAGTGGATGACTACGAACTTTGCGTACTAAATGACGGGACACCGACATTTGTTCGTGGCACACGTTCCAGTAGCTGACGTCTCATTTATGTCATGTGAGCTCGTGTCCTGGACATCCTGGTTTACGGGCGTTGAGACCCACGGTAGCGACCACACACCTACCTATATCACAGTACCCGGTTTACAGCCCGAAGTCAACCGAAACTGTGTTTCGTACATTGACTGCACGTGCTTTAAGGATAACGTGGAGTCTAAGTTACAAACCAATGGGACATATGATGCGTTGATTTCCACCATTCAGCAGCCTGTAACTGAGTCCAAGCGGTCCGTCCATCTTCCTTCTTCGCGCACATTCGTAGATGCAGAGTATGAACGTCTCCGTGCAATCCGGCGGCGTGCAGAACGGCAAGCAAGGCGCACTAAGCTACCTGAAGATGTTCGAGTTGATAGACGAACTCAAAACATATCCGCCGTCTCTTGGACAAGCTAGGTCGAAAAAAGTGGAGAGGCGTTTGTGCTTCTTTCGATCCTTGTGCTCCTTTGACACGATTATGGTACATCGCGCGTGGCCTGCGATTTCCACCGCAACAAAGAACACCATTCAATGCCCTCGCAATCTTTTTGCGAAGGTCAATTCTAGAAGTTGCAGAAGACTTCTGCGCTTCTTTAGTAAGTTTGCCAGCAGTGACCAGCGTTAGTCTGGCAAACGTGAAACTTGCAAATTCACCTGACCAATATCCAAGCGAGATGGACTATATCTTTACCGCCCAGGAACTGGAGAAAGTTCTGGCGTCACTAAACTACTCTTCTTCACCTGGACCAGATGGAATCACCAATGGCACGCTTGCACACCTTGGACATGAAGGCTGTCAGTACCTTTTAGAAATATTCAATGTTTCCTGGTCCACAGGCAAAGTTCCAGAAGAGTGGAAAACTGCCTGCATAGTGCCTGTACTCAAAATTGGCAAATCTCCCTTTGATATAAAATCATATAGACCCATTGCACTGACGAGTTGCATCGGAAAATGCATGGAGTGCATAATTCTTTCACGCCTAAAATGGTTTCTAGAGTCAAAGTCATTATACCCCGATACAATAACTGGCTTCAGACAAGGACGGAGTTCCATCGACAATGTAATGGATTTAGTTACTAGCGTCGAGGATCAAAAACTTCGCGGCAAAATAACAATAGCCGTGTTTCTCGATGTCCGGGGTGCATTCGACAACGTAACTCATTCAGCCGTTTTGGAAGGACTTAAAACGATTGGTATCAGGGGTCGTCTTTACCGCTGGGTAGCTGATTACCCTTATAATAGAACAATCTTTATGCGCACGAGAGGGGGACACTCCACAACATGTTCTGAAGAAAGGAGTACCACAGGGTGGGGTTTTAAGTCCTGTGCTTTTCAACGTGGCTCTTATTGGTATCTCCGAGGTTGTCAGTAAGTCTATTCACAACACGCTTTACGCAGATGATTATATGTCTTTGGGCATCTGCTATTTCACTTAAAAGCATACAGACTCGATTACTTAGTGCACTCACTAGCGTGTCTCGTTTTTTGACGACGCGTGGACTTGAAATATCACCTGAAAAGTCCGCCGCTATTTCTTTCACACGAATGAAAATGGATCGCTACCCGCTAAAAGTAAATGGTACTAGGATTCCTTATGTCCCGTCTCACAAATTTCTTGGAATATTCATTGACCGCGGCCTAACTTGGAACGCCCAGTTAGCCCATCTCAGGGTCAAGTTATCCTTATTCACTAGCCTTGGCAGGTTTATAAGTGGGACAACGTGGGGAACTTCGACAGGCGCCCTTCTTTGCGTGTACAGTAGCTTATTCGTTGACATTCTTCGATACTGCCTCCCTGTAATGCATGGCCTTAGTCCAACCAACATGAAAAAGCTTCAATCACTACAAGCACAAGCCCCAAGAGTTTGTCTAGGCGTTCCCAAGTGCACATGCACACTAGATACTATATCAGAGTCCCACCAGCTCTCCATAGCAGCTCTTCGTACACAGGAGACCGTTCGGAATCATTTGCGACATCTTACACGACGTGACGTCCATCATCTTGCAAATATCCCGGAGCGGTGCTTCTACAGCCGTATTGCGCAAGAAATCCTTGATCACACGCACATTATACCGACATCTTTTCAACATCACAATCTTCTCTCTACACCTCCATGGTCATTACCACCTATCAAAATATACAGCACTATCGCAAGAATTCCAAAGAAATCGATGCTTCCCAATGTCGCTCTTCGACAGCTATCTTTGTCTTACATCCATTTTGAACACTGCTCTTCATGTCACATATACACTGATGCCTCCACAACACACAACCAGTCATCCATTGGTATAGTAGTTCCTGCGCACTCCATAAAAGTTGGTTACAACCTCTCTCACAGGATGTCGTCGACAGCAGCCGAGCTTGTAGCTATACGTGAAGCCCTAAGATACATCCTCACAATACCTGCTCGTTCTTGGACAATAATCACTGATTTGAAAACATCCCTACATTCCCTCCAGCGCCCATCTAAGAAAAGCCCAAATGGTCAACTATTATTAGACATTCTTAAGCTACATTGGGACGCAGTTTGTGCAGGTCACTCATTATGCATCCAGTGGGTCCCCAGTCATTGCGGCGTTCCAGGCAACGAAATGGCCGACGCTGAGGCAACAAATTCTCAAAACTCCATCCACGAGATCCAAGCCCCATTTACTAGATCAGACACAAAAAGAATAGTAAACATACTGGGGAAGACTATAGCCACACGCCTCTGGGATGACGCCACTGATCAATGCACACACTTACGAGCTATCGACCCTCACCTAACGTTTTGTGTACCTCGCGGTCTCACTCGACGACGCCAAGCTGTGCTCCACCGAATACGTCTAAAGGTGGCATACACTAACCAATACTTATACCGCATAAGAAGAATAAATTCACCGGAATGCTCTAACTGCAGAATTACAGAAGATTTAGGACACGTCTTGCTGGTCTGTCCTCAGTATGAAGATGAACGGAAACAACTGAAAGAGGAGATTCAGCTGCCTCCCGGAGAAGAACTTGGCCTACGCAAACTACTGGGTCCATGGGAAAATGAAGCCTCCGCCACAACGGCTACAACTGCACTCCTGCGATACCTGTCAACTACAGGTCTCAACAAGAAACTCTAATACTGATACCAGTTCTTTTTTAATTCAATTTTATTTTTTATTTAATCTTCTTTTATTCTTGTGTGCCTTCAACTCTTCCTTCCTCTATTTATCCTCATTCCCCAACCTCACCAGAGTAGCCAGTCAGGAGATACCTCCCGGCTAATCTCTCTGGCTTCATTATCTACATCAATAAAAAAAAGAACAAAAATGGCGGCCATGGCGGCTATACACCAACCAACGTTACTAGATTACCTCAGTTGTGGAACTCCCGCGCAGGGGGGTACCCCCGTCACTCACATCAATCCGCCAGCCGTCGTTCGAAGTGCCATCTATATTTTCGTTTCATAACTGTGCGTTCCAAAGAGCACAGCTGAAGCGCCCAATGGCGATCACAACGACGCCATTTCTCCCGCAGCGGTCACTCGAGGAACTGCACGTGACATCTATATTGGCTTCAATCGGCCATTTCGGGGCCGAAACAGATGCGGTGGAAGAGGTTACAGGGGTGCCACCTCCGTATCCCCAGCGGACGCGCCGCGAGATATCACCGAAGTTAAGATGCGCCTAGGTCGGGACGCGCTACCTGAAATCACCGCTGAGGCATGGTTCTATAAAAACAATATTAATTGTGCTGAAAACCTTGCAAACTAAAAATTTTAGAAAACATCACGCGGCCCCCATTTTGTACTAAACTCCAATAAAAGTTACTACAAAAAGAGTTTTTTTCGTTGGTTTTTACGCGTCTAGTAACGTTGAAACGAACGTATCCCGATTCAGTTACCAAAGCAGCCGTCCGGCGGCGCGTCGAGCGACGCCGGGCGAGTCGTGGTGAGTGAGGGGGGGGGGTACCGTTCGTGCATGCAGCGTCTATGAGCAGTTCCGTAACTGAGCTAATCTAATAACGTTGACACCAACGTTACTAAAACACTCAGTTGGGAAACTCGCCGTCGAAACCTGGGCCGCTGGCGTCCACCGAGACCGAGCTAAATACGACAACAGCGCCACTCTTCATCATTTGTATGTACTGTGGTCACCTTGAGCTTTTAGAAAGCATGTTTTTGCGTAAAAACAAACGGAAAAACATCTTGTATGAAATTCATTGGAGTTTAGTAGAAAATGAAGGGCGCGTGATGTTTTTAAAATCTTTAGTTTGCAAGGTTTTTCGGCACAATTAATATTGTTTTTACAAAAGCATGCCTCAGCGGTGCTTTCAGGTAGCGCGTCCCGACCTAGGTGCATTTTAACTTCGTTAGTAAGACGCGGCGCGTCCGCTGGGGAGAAGGGGTGGCACCCTTGTCACCTCTTCCACTGTATCTGCTTCGGCGCCAAAATGGCCGATTAAAGCCAAAATAGGCGTAACGTGCGGTTCCTCGAGTGGCCGCAGCGGGAGAAAGGGCGGCGTTGTGTTCGCCATTAGCTCGGTTCGCGAGGACAGATCGGGGCCACTTTTTCTGAGCAGTCTCTATGGCAGTTTCCCAACTGAGTGGTTTAGTAACGTTGGTTGACACCAACGTTATTAGATTAGCTCAGTTACGGAACTGTTCATAGACGCTGCATGCACGAACAGTACACCCCCTCACTCACCACGACTCGCCCGGCGTAAATACAAGGGCCTTAGCCCGGCGTCGCTCGACGCTCCGCCGGACGGCTGCTTCGGTAACTGAATCGGGATACGTTCATTTCAACGTTACTATACTCTGTTTCACCTTATGATGTACCGCAGGAAAGCCTACAAGCGCGAGCTCCTTGCTCTAGGGCACATCTTGGCGGCACAAGCTCTCGCGCGTTAAGAGCAGCTCCCAACGCTGTGAGCTCGCGCTTCTAGCCTTCTCTGCGGTACAACATGAGGTGAAACAGAGTATAGACGCGTAAAAACCAACGGAAGAAACTCTTTTTGTACTAACTTTTATTGAAGTTTAGTACAAAATGACAGGCGCGTGATGTTTTCTAAAATTTTTTAGTTTGCAAGGTTTTCAGCACAATTAATATTGTTTTTATACAACCATGCACACTAAAAATTTCAACACCCATGTTCGTGTTAAAAGGGTGTTTTTCCGAGCTAACACCCTTCCTACACCATTTTTACATGATTTTTGAATATTCAAGCGTGTAGGGAAAGGCCTACACCCTTCGTACATCCTTTTTACACCCTGCGGCTACCGAAATCGTGTTAAGAGGGTGTTGCGGTGATACACCCATGATTTCGGAGTTGCCAAACTCGGAAACCTCCGAATTTCAGACATACGCTCCGACAGCAGAACAAGCAAAAGTCAAGAGGCAGTCCGCTCAATTTAGCGGATTTCGTGAAGTTCAAGTAAGCACAATGGGCAGCTGACATTCAAGCCAAGCCAACGCTCAAGTTGTTTTCAAGCCAGATGAATGCGTGCGTTGTGTACAAGCTCCTTGGTTGTTTACGCGCAAGCGACTACGAAAATAGCATCGATTACTCACGCACTCCTGCTCAAAATGGTGAGACCTCGTGTTTTGGAACTACGGTTCGTTTCACCTTATGTGCGAGCGAAGTCGACGCTACAAGCGCGAGCATGCCGCTTGTAACAGCGCCTGTAGTGCACGAGCGCACGTGCGAAGCCGGAACGCTCAGAGCGTTGGGCTTGCGCTTCATGCTTTGACTTCGCTCGCACATAACGTGAAACGAAGTATAATTCAGTTGACAGTTCCCTCCGATGAAGCCACTGAAGCCACGGCGGTAATCCCTGTTCCCTTTCGAACGGGCGGAAGAAGTAGAAGACTATGGAGAATTTGGCAGCGAACGCGCGGAAACTCGATTACGTACAGCTTTCGTGTGCGTCCTAGCCATCTTTTGCTTTCTGCAATGCCCAGCTCCTGCCCACTCGCAGGATTTTTAGATGCGGAGCATCTCTTGCTCGGGTCTATGTCCCGCGGCCTTGTAGTCCGCACTCATACTACGCACGCGCAACTCTCCTCCTTCCCTCTCTCCAACAGCTGCGCGTTACTCTCTCCACTCTCTCTCTCTATACTTCGTTTCAGCTTGGGTCCAGACGCAGCCGATGCTACAAGCGCGAGCTCCGGGCTTCCAGCGTCCCTGCCAAGCACGCGCGCTCGTGCAGTACAGGCACTGTTCAGGGCCACACGCTCGTGCTTGTAGCATCGGCTGCGTCTGGACCCAAGCTGAAACGAAGTACTACCAGCGGCGTGCACTGCGCGTGCGTTCGCTTCTACTCACACCGCGCACACACGCGCAACTCTCCTCCTCTAATCTCCCCTCCTTCAAGTGTGAAAAAAAAAACGGCGAGCGGCGAGCGTTCCAAGTTTCTCTGCCGCAAGCCGCGACGAAGGCTCGCGTAGGGGATAACGCTAGGGCAGTTGGTGGCGCCATCTCTCGACGTCAGCACGCAACTGACTCTTTCCTCGGAACCAACACGATGCTCCGCATCACTCCATAGTTCCCCTCGAGAAGATGGTGTAATTTTTTTTCCATGTCTCTCTCTAGTCGACGCTTTCTTTTCTCGATTGCGTTCGCGGCGTTCACCGTGGACTCGTGCGCTCCGCCGCAGCCGCCGCAGCCGAACCAGCTGGACGGCCTCCGGCGCGCGTACCGACAGCGTCGCCATAGCAACCACGCCGCGCATGTGGTTGCCAGACAGAATTCACATGATTTTTTTCTCTTTTCACTCACGTAGAGTTACAAGAAGTTAAGCGCGTATCATTATAATACATTATGATGTAAGAGGTTATTAAGGGATATATGTACCTACCTAAGACAAATGCAGGAAAAATATTATTGAGAATTAATATTGGCGTAATCTTTTCATATCTTTATTAAGACTAGCGTGGTCACTGGGCTAACCGATGCGCAAAAATGGAGGGCATATATACCGCTCGGGGCACTGCTCCGTTTGTATTAGTAGGATGTATGTATGTACTATTGTTGTGTGTTGTCCGTGTCGTGATTGTATTCGCTTGTGTGTGTATGCATGTGCAGTGTTGTGTGTATGTCCGTGGCATGAGCGCTGCTCATGTGGAGTGGCAGGCAGTCGAAAGAATTGCTATTTTTTTCTTCAAATATTTATAACTTTTATTTTCGTCACCAGATGGGGTTGTCGCCGCCAAGTTTGAAAAGTGTGGCAGTTGGTGATCTATAACTATTAGAGGGCTGGATGCCATTAGTCCATCCGTCGCGTTATCAGCGCTGCTCCGATTTAATCCCGCTGGTTGCTGTATGGCTGTGTCGCCGTGTTATGCTGCCCGATTGTAACGAAAGGAGGTTAGGCGGCTTGCCCAGCGCGTGTTCTAGGTGCTGAGTACCGCTGTTCACGCACAAACGTCCATGACTGGATAACACACGTAACAGAGGTGAGCACGGGCATTAGTTGATCGAAAGCCACACGGAGCGCGAGTGCGATACCTCCTAGCCGCTGTCGACAGAGGGTGTCTGAGCGATTCGTTGTCGCTCACGGCAAGTGGGCGTTGTGTTCAATAAAGCCAGAATGCCAGTGTTTGTAAAGCGATCCCTTCTTTATAAACGCTTCTGATGCGATGAAAATGCGACCCGCATTGAGGAGGCCGAGCGAGACTTCGGCGACAATCTCGGCTGTTCAGCCTCCAGCGGTTTCGGCCTTACTCGTATTACTTGCGGTGTTGGCGCTTTGACATAGAGATGTTTGGAAAGTTTTTTGCGCCTACAGATGACACCAAACGAGCGTACGAGCCGTAAGCTCTCGCTCCGGCGAGAAGCCGCGTACGGCTCGCCAAGCCTTTTAATCGTATCGCCTGTCGCATACTGGTCGCCATATTGTTTTTAGGGTGTTAGCAGCTACACGATTTTCTTTACCTCCGGCGGCTAACACCCTTACACGAATAAAGGCGTTAGCCAGAGGACGAGCTATTTACACGAATAAGGGTGTAAAAAGTCTAAGTGTGCGCCTCTGCGTTGATTTCAGGTAGCGCCTCCCGACCTAGGCGCATCTTAACTTCGGTGGTTTTTACGCAGCGCGTCCGCTGGGGATACGGGGGTGGCACCCCTGTAACCTCTTTCACCGTATCTGTTTCGGCTCCGAAATGGCCGATTAAAGCCAAAATAGATGTCACGTGCAGTTTCTCGAGTGACCGCTGCGTGAGAAATGGTAGCGTTGTGATCGCAGCATTGGGCGCTTCAGTTGTGCTCTTTAGAACGCACAGTTAGGAAACGAAAATATAGATGGCGCTTCGAACGACGGCTGGCGGATTCAAGTGAGTGAGGGGGGTACCCCCTCCGCGGGAGTTCCACAACTGAGGTAATCTAGTAACGTTGGTTGACACCAACTCATCTCTGTTACGTCACGGCGCGGTGGTGGCGCGTCGGACGCACTTCCGGTCTGGGGCTGTGGGCGGATATCCCCATCTGAGACGTGTATTCCTGCGTTGTTTTGAAAGGAAACAGACAAAAACCTGCCTCTCTCGTCAAAACGCCGCGACTGGGGCTGTACCGAAAGGGTCGAGAAAAGCTTGAAGGTCAGTTTTCATGTGCTCGGTTCGTCCGAGGACGTGGAAATGTGCCGTGAAAATGGAAGACCAGACGCCGTCGGACCACGATTGCTTGGGCGGGAAGCGCTTTGGGTTGAATTCACGGATACTAGTGGTCATCAGATTTTTTTGTTTTGTTCCAACATGAACGCCGGAAAACCGTCAAGTTGTACGGACCACCTGCGTACTACGTTCAGTGCGTCTTCAAGTTCGAACGGCCGCCTGATCGTTCGAACTGTCGTCTGCTCTTTCAAACGCTTCTGCTTGTCGAAAGCTCTTTCAGACGACACCAGACAACCAAACGTTGGCCCGGGAATTGCAATGAGAAGTAGGTGCAGGCCTCAAAAGACTTTTAAGTTTGAATGTTGGTTAGGGGTAAGCAGGCTCGATGTAAACAGTAGATACAAGGATATGTTGATCATTGTTACGAGTGGCCATCACCGACTTGTTATGCCTGATTCACTTGGTCCGAATCTGCTTGCGATGTTCAGTATCGACATCGACCATCTCAGCTACGGTTCACGCTTTTGCAGCCCGAGCGACGTCGCGACTTCAAATTGCGAGCGAAATCTCATCATGCGAATCAGGCTTTAGCGTACAAATCTGCGGCGTCCACGCGGACTGACTCGCCGCATGTCACATTATTCACACGAAGTTTTGCAGTGTAACGAGCCTCGGCAATTTCGCTGAGGCCGCTCAAATGGCCAGACATTGCCAGGAAGACGTTGAATCAACAATTCGAACGCGAAAAAGGGCAGGGGGACTCACACTGACGCCGACAACACCGCATTTCAATGGTTTGTTTATGGGCGACGGCGAGCTTCTTGCCCACACTCCATCGCGCATGCGCGGCGCCGGTGGCGTCCGCTTGGGGCTCTCCGGTTTGTTTGTAAACATGAGTTGGTGTATACTGCCCAATGAATGGCCGAACCCTCTCTCTTTATACGGCTCTGCGTTGGTTACTTCCGTTGAGTTCGCTTCCTACAGGGCACGGGTATGCTGCAGGAAAGCGACATTTGCAGAGCAGACTTTCGGCTGAAAGCGTGATTTCTCGCGCCCCGCGCCATCTGCCACGACGCGCAGCGTGCTTCACTTGGGTCTTTTTGCAAAAACGCGTGTGCGGTGTCATTGACTGGGGTATTTTCGTAGATAGTATGCCAGAGCAATCCACGAAAGCAAAAAAAAAAATAGACATAATCGTGATAGATGAAAAATAACAAATAAAACAAATAATAACGAGCAAATAAACCCCTAAATGGGCCCAACTTTAGCGCACCCCCACGCCTCACACTGCTTTAAGTATTTCTGGAAGCGATTGAATTAGGGGTTATCGATGACGCTCAGCAAGTTTTTAAGATGAATCCTAGCTAGGAGCCCCATGCTAGCACTGCTGCGTTGAGCACTTAGCTTTTAATGATGCAATGGCCTATTTAGAGAAGTACAAACTGTCCCCCAAAAAATTACAGCATTTTTTTTCACCGCAAATATAAACCACGCATCGCCGAACGCTCAATATCCTGCACCGCCGAACCCTCAATGCTAAAATTTCGGCACTAACCCTTACCTTATTCAAAAGTTATAAGTGATTTTCTGAAATTTTTAATGGTACAATGGCAGCCGACGGAGATCTCCAATACATTGAGCTTTACGGCGCTACTTACCGAAAAAGGGCCAAAATGGGCCCCATTGTCCCGTTGAAATTTTTCAGAAAATCACCTATAACTTTTGAATAAGATAACGACCAATGTTGAAACCTTGGCACGGTTCGGACCCTCTAGCGCTGCATTTGAATGGAGAATGAGCGTTCGACAATGCAATTTATTTTTGCGGAAAAAAATGTGCGTGTGTTTGGGGGGAGGGGGGGGAAGGGGGGACACGTTTTTTAATTACTTTACCAAGGATGAATGTGGTTTCCAATCATCTTGTACGACGTTGTTCGTGTAGTATCTGCGTGACATTGCGCTTGCGATAGACTCCGTAGAGAAGGTCGATTGTATTATCTGGATATGCCTCAAAACAAAATTCATCAACTTTTTTTTTGGAATGAGTTAGTATCTTTGAATACCAATTATGTTGTTTCGGCATTGCTTGTCAACTACCTGTAAAATGGAAAACAATGTGCATTACTTCTGAGTGGTCATTAATCAAATACTGCGAATAATATATTGTGTTCCTCGGCTTATTTTATTTATGTATATGAAATATTTCTTTTCTCTTCAAGCTTTTTCCTGACAAGTACGTTATATACGGGACAAGTAAACACAGTAAAAAAATAATTGAAACTTCATTAGATTTTGAATAACAAATGGGGAACGTTGGGGCGTGAAACTTGTTTTTATACAAACGTAACATTTTTACGTTTTTGAGGGAAAAAGAATTTAACGAAAATATGACTGTTCTGTTAACAACCAATAATCTTTAAAAAAAAACAAGTACTATTTGTTATCTCGGTGGTATTTCGTCCGGTAACCTACTGTAAAAGTAACAAGGCAAACACAATTTTGGGATTCTTGAGCCGCTATTATCGTCATTTTAACACTCTAAGAATTGCCTGCGCGTCTACTTACCCGCAAAATACTCGAAGTGCCAATCTCTGCGATCTGCGAAATCAGCTCAGCGAATGATGAGGCGGAACATCCGTTTAGACCTAAAAATGAAGGCTGCGCTGTGGCATTACGCAATGCAAACCTGACGCTTTGCATTGCGTAATTCCACAGTGCAGACTTTAGTTTTAGGTCTAAACGGATGTTCCGCCTCATCATTCGCTGTGCTGAATTCGTAGATCGCAGAGATTGGCACTTTGAGTGTTCTTCGGATAAGTCGACGCGCAGGCATTTCTTAGAGTGCCTAGACAGAGCTTCGACAGCGCTCATTTCCTTAAATTCTGCGGGCTGTTTACGTAGGGTATTTTATAACATCTACACTCTACAGTTGCCTCTTGTTGCCTAGTTTTCTAATTCGTCCGATATTAGTAAAGGCGCGTTCACACATGTGCAACCGAGTACGACCGAGAGAGAAAAGACCGGTTTTTAAGCCTCTTGCGACGTCTTAGAACCAGCTCCGCAGCAGCGCACCCGGTCCTAAGACTTCGCAAGAGGCTTAAAACTGGTCTTGTCTCTTCTTATGTTCCAGGGCAAAGACGAGAACAAAGAGGAAGCTAAACAGGGGAACAAAGAAGAAGAAGTCGATCAAATAAAACCACCATTTTAATCCTGTTACGTACTTCGGACCTTTATACTTGGCGCAGTCGACAGGATCCGTTCACAATGTGGATCCAAATATGTTTGAGCCATGGAGAAGAAGGACGGCCCATCGTGGAGAGCTACCAAATCGACGGTGAGGAACCAGTTCATCTACCCCAGCAATCTAGCAGCTCGGCGCTCATCACCTTTATCTCCGGTAAGGCGAAATTGTCGCCAGAAGATCTTGTCCAAAGAAAAACAGTAAAGCTGAATATCAAAATGGACGACTTCCAAGAGTGGTTCCACAAGCAAACCGCCACTCCTCTTCAAGTGGCTCCAGCCGAAGAGAACCTCTCATCAGTTATTGCTCAGCTGCTGCAGATGCAGGTATCGTACCTTGAACAGCAAAGGCAGTTTATGACGACGATGACTGAGACTATGAGAGTTTCCGACCGAAGGCGGGAGGAAACGGTAAAGCCAGATATGTTCGATGGCGAAACTTCAGCTGCGGCTACTTGGTTAGACTTCTACGAGTACGCCTGCGAGAAAAATCGTTGGATAGAAGACACGGAACGAATAAAAAATTTGCGGCTATTCTTGACAGGGAATGCCAAGAAGTGGTATGAACTCCGCGTTCGTGAGTACATGAGCGATTCGTGGGAACGTTGGAAGCAGTGTTTCACTACTTCCTTCGAGGTGAATGCTGTTGAACGCTGGGACAAGGCAATCTTCCACAAATATCGGGGAGGCAGCTTGCTGGACTACTTCTATGAGAAGAGACGACTTCTCCAGCTCGCTGACCCTGCATTGCCGGAAACATCCATCGTCCCACTGGTCATCCACGGCATGAACAAAGACGTACAAAAGCAAGTACAAGCAAAGTCTCCAAAGACCACTGAAGACCTCCTGCACTCACTAAAAGACGTAAGTGTGGACTTCCCAACTGCTCATGGGCAACAACGATCAGTGACCAACCCCAAAAGTGCAACGTCCGACGTTCGTAGTGGGAACCAGCTCCCCGCGTACCAGGCAAGTAATAAGCCTTGGATGAATAAGTCTGGACACAATTCACTCAACCACATCGCAGACAGCGCTGCTGACGATCAACCAAAAAACGAATAAAGAAGGGTGTACAGTCCCACCCGATGCCAAAGAATGCGACTGTCTATCTTATTAGGTACAACATTCTCTACGCCCCTGTTATCATCAGTGGTAGACAGGTCGATGCCTTAGTTGACACCGGAGCATCTATCAGTCTTGTTAATAAGAAGATCGTGGACGAAAAGAAGATACGAGCTGGAAAGCCCATCGAAGTTCACAGCTATGACAACACCATTAAGCTGATGGAAAACTGGGTGACACTGGAAGTGGACTTCCAGGGAAAGAAGCTTACAGTTGAAGCACTCGTCGTAGAGGAGGTTGAGTTCATGTTCATTCTATCACGACCTGATATGAAGCGTTTTCGGATGAACATTTCTTGGAAGGACGAAGTGACACTGGACCAGGGCGTGGACATTCAGCCTATGGACGCACTGAAAGAGCTCCGTATTGTGAAGAGTTCAGATGACGTACCTACACAGTACCCGGACCTAGTATGTGTCGGATCATATCCGCCAGCAACCTCAATCATTAAGGTTCCCTTTGAGCTACGAGATACTTCCGTAGTACGAAGGAAACCTTACAGTATGTCGCACGAAAAAAAGATGTGGCTAAAACGGGAGCTGCAAGGAATGCTAGACGCCGGAATCATAAGACCATCGACGTCAACATTCGCATCTCCAATCACCATCGTACCTAAAGAAGATGGCACGTTCCGTTTATGCACAGATTACCGCCAAGTTAATTGCCAGACCGAGCTCTTTCCGTTCCCAATGCCACGTGTGGATGACATCATCAACGAGACGGGAGGATGCTCATGGTTTTCCCGGATTGACCTCTGCAAAGGGTATTGGCAAGTCCCCCTAGAAGAAGACACTAAGAGATTTACTGCCTTTGTGACGCCATTTGATGTCTACGAGTATAATCGGCTACCATTTGGATGGAAAAACTCAGGAGCCTGGTTTCAGAAGATGATGAATGAAGTGCTCAAGAACTTCTTGGGTGATTTCTGTAACGTCTATGTCGACGACATTATCATTTATTCCCGGACAAGAGAAGAGCACGTCGACCATCTGTCCCGGGTTCTCGAAGCACTGAGCACCGCCAAGTTGAAGATCAACATGAAAAAAAGCGAATTCTTCCAAAAAACAGTAGAGTTCCTCGGAAGAGTTTTTGACGGCCAAACGAAAAGCACAAAGGAGGAATCAGTGCAGAGAATCTCCAGGCTGACGAAACCTTATGATTTGCACTCACTCCGTGTTTTTCTCGGGCTCGCTGGACATTTTCGAGCATTCATAAAAGATTATGCCACGAAGACGAAGTGCCTAACCAGTTTGACTCAGAAGGATACTCCATTTATCTGGTCAGATGAGTGCGAAAGGGCGTACGACTACCTGGTCAAGGTAATTTCTTCTGACCCAGTCCTTGTGCTACCCGACTTTGAACTGCCTTTCGAACTTTGTACAGACGCTTCACACTATGGCACAGGAGCCGTCCTCTACCAGAGACACTTGACAGAACCTCTCAACCGCCAGTTAAAAGTAGTTGGATACTACTCGTACACGTTTTCCAAGAGTCAGGAAAACTATGCCACCACAGAGAAAGAAGCTCTAGCGGTGGTCATGGCTTTGCGATATTTTCGAAGTTACCTTGAAGGTCGGCATTTTAAACTTTTCACGGACAACCAAGCTCTCACTTACCTCTTAAGCTTAACTCAACCGAAAGGACGGCTGGCCAGGTGGATCAGCGAGATACAACAGTTCTCGTTTGACGTAACCCACCGACCCGGAGAAAAGCTTCCTGATGCTGATGCCCTCTCCAGGCTACACATCAATAAAGATACCTTCACCGAGAGCATTCACCTTGCCCGAATTTGGGAAGGCACACAAGACATGGAAGTGCGAGATGGAAAGGTCTATGTGCCAGAGTCCAGTGTTCTTACAATCCTACAGTTTTACCATGACAGTCCGGGATCAGGAGGACATGACGGATTTTGGAGAACCTATTGGAAACTGAAGCGAAGGTTCACATGGGAGAATATGAAGCATGACGTCTCCAATTATGTGCGTACTTGCCACACGTGCCAAATGAATAAGGCTAAATACCGACCCCGGGGAGATGAAATGGTCACGCCCGAATACTCTCACGTCCCCTTTGAGATCATTCATCTTGACTTTGCCGAAATCAAAAAAGAAGGGAGAGGGGATCAAGAACACACAAGCGTTCCTCATCGCCATTGATGAATGCACGCGAGTAGTGGCTGCCAAGGCGGGCAAAGAAGACACCAACTCTGTCATTTCGCTCATGGAACGAGAAGCATTTCGGAATACGAAGGTCATTGTCTCAGACAATGGACCAGCCTTTCGCAGCAAAAAGTTCCAGAGATGGGCGCAAGAAAAGGGAATCAAACTCCGATTTACTGCTCCGTATCACCCAGAAGCAAATTCGTTAGCTGAGCGGGTGATACGAGACACCAAACAATTCATGGCAATGTATCCCAACTTCACGGGTGGATGGAAGTGCGCTCTTGAAGCAGCCGTTGCGCACCACAACAATTCCCATACAGCTGGACTGGGATGCAGCCCTCACTTCGCCGCGTGCGGAGAGAGCCCGTGGCTACCTGCAGATCACCTTCTGGGCTTAACCAACAAAATAAAATTGCAGGAACAGAAACGACTCCCACGGCAACAAGAAAAGTATCGGTCAGCAATGAAAAATAATTACGACAAACGACACCAAAGTGCAGTACCAGAAATCCAACCAGGCGACATGATTTTAGTCCGAAAAGGATTACAAGGGTCCAAGGCCGCATTTTCTGGGCCTTACATGGTCACCAAAACATGCAGGCAACAAGGAATTCTCAAGACATTGTACTACTTGGGACCAAATGACACCACCGAAATCACTGCTCTTAGGAACGTGGTTCCCTATCACCCCAGGAGGGCTGAGGACAAAAGGCCCGGCGTGTGTAATGTTCCAAGGCAAAGACGAGAACAAAGAGGAAGCTAAACAGGGGAACAAAGAAGAAGAAGTCGATAAAATAAAACCACCATTTTAATCCTGTTACGTACTTCGGACCTTT
>JAZHYW010034341.1:0-19131 GCA_037355805.1 Ixodes ricinus | reverse complement strand
ATGGAGAAGTTCCTGGTTCGATACCAGGACCAGGCGAATTTTTTTGGTCACACACCAGTCACCTAGCTCTGTTTTGAAATGTGTGCTTTTCCTTTATCCCCTTTTCTTCCCCTTCTCCATGGATTATTATTGGCATTCTGGTCCTGCTCGCTTGCACCTTTGCATTCATTGAATTATAATAAAAAACGACCTGTTTGGTACTTTTTCTAATTTGGTAATTAACTATTTTGGTAATGTGTCCCACAAACATGCATACTCCAGGACTGGCCTAACATAAGTCAAATAACAAACTTCCCTTAGGTTGTGAGGTGCTCGCTTTAAATTTCTTTGCAGGACGTTTAACGTAATGTTTGCCTTACTGACGTGTTGTTCGACGTGTGCTTCCCAAGAACATGTACTGAAAACCATACACCTATATAGTTAATTTCAGACTTGTGGGGACCATCTCGTTGTAATTAAGAAGACATCAAGAAGAGAAGCGCTTTAGTCCTTGGGGAAAAAAATAAAAACATATTTTACATCAAAATCCAGTCTCCAAAGGCTACATCAATGCTCCATTTTAACGAGGTCAGATTTCAGACAATGTGTGCCTTGGTCAGAACAAATGCTTCTGTACAGTACGCAGTCATCAACATACAAGCTCACACTAGAAGAGTTTGCTCTGTAATTTCGTTCATAAATCATAGAATGAGACACGGACCCAGCACTGACCCTTGTGGTACACTTGATGTGATATCCTCGTGTCTAAATTTGATACTGTTTAAGATAACACATTGCATTTTTGTTATTAAGATACTCTTGAATCTCTTAGAAAGAATTGATTGCTAATATATGCATACAACTTTGCCCAACGATCAAAGAGCCTTGCCGCTCGGTTCGACACTTAGCTTATAATTGATAATTGATAATAATTGCAGGTATTGAAGCTTTAGTTCAATTATTTCCAGATGACTGCGTCATTTACTCCGAAATAAAATTCCTTCGGAATCAGAAAAAAAAACTTAATAAAGCTTTGGCTACAATTAAGGAATGGGCAGATGAATTGCAAATGCAAATTAACTATGATAAAACAGTTGCAATGACAATACGTGGAAAAAGAATCTTTCAAAATATAGTTATTTTATTTGTCAAATATCGTTAGATATGGAGACCAATACAAAACAATTGGTGTGGTGTGAATATTACAAGCAAACTTAACTGGAACAGGCATATATGATATTGTTAAGAGGGCCAGGGGAGGACGTTTCACATTTAGACGGACGTTGAAATTTGCGAACACTGAAACCAAAAGAACTACGTATACTTCGCCGAAGGCCTATTCTGGAATACGCGAATGCTGCTTGGTATCCGTATACAACCGCAGAAATAAATAAACTAAATAGTGTGCAGAAAATTCCTGTGCGATTTAGATGTAATAATTTTAGATTTAAATATTCGGTATTAAGTTTGGTATTAGAAGCTAATGCTCAGCCGCTGGAGTGAAGAGCTGAAGGTATATAGACTAAAAAATGTTTATTCTTTTGTCACCAAAAATTTCGAATGTTGACAGTGAAAGATATATAAACTTTTCAAAATCCGGTTCGTCCAGATTAAATCTTATACTAGCATTAAATCAATTCATGCCTAAGCATGGTGTTTTCAATTATTTTTTTCCACCTGGGTAAATAAAAAATGGATCTCACTAGCAAAATAAAATTTCACCCTTCCGTCACCTGACGGCGTTGTAGAAGCAATAACTTCCGTCACGATATAGTATTAGTGATTGTAACATATGCTATAACAAACTGTTTCTTTTTATGCTCTCTTACCAGCTATGACCCACATGTATGACCCACAGTATCCTTTAAACGATTAAACAAATAAACGAATAAATAAATAAGCTTAATGACCTTTTCTACTACGTTGAACGAGGGTGGTTGAAGAGATTTTGTCCAAATTACCGCCCGCAGCGCCGAGAAAACAATGCTCGGTCACGGACTTCTAGAAGATTCGCGTTTATTCTGGTTCGGTTGTAGCTTTCGTCCTGCTTTCTTGTTCTCGAAAGTGCCAGCTCATCCTCGCCCCGAGCGCGCGACGCTCGAACCTTCTTTGCCGAACTTTCGAGATAGTGACACACTTTAGATACGCAGTTGCCCGCGACCTTGTCGAGTCAGTCTCGCTGTCGCTCTCTGTTACGCCGCCGAATCGCAGTCCGCTTTTCTGTAGCCTCGACGCTCGTTCATTCTTAATTTTGTTTGGCACAAGTTCGCCGATTAAACCTTTATTTTCAGTTCACTGTTCGTATTCTCGTCACCTTCATTCGTGACAATATAACGCTGTTAACGGGAAAGTTTAGCTTCGGTTCTTCGAAGACGTGTAAAGTCGGACTAGAATAATCAAAGAAAATCCTAGAGTGGGAAATTAACAATCTTCTCTAGTACTTCAGTTTTGAAGAAACATTATAATATCTGGAAAAATTAAATTATGCCGTCTATTTTAAGATGCACGCTGTCAAATGCTTTGCACTTCTGGTGAAAAGAACGAAGAGGGGGAGGGCAATTCCAAAGCTTAGTGCAGTTGCCATGTTCCACACCAGAGCATTCTTACAAGGTGCCTTTCGATAAGGCAGCCAACTTGTTTCTGCAAAAAATACATACGGCAAAGAATACTAGTGTTTTACTGGTCTATGCTAAAGTGCATATTTACAAAAATCACTAACATTCAGGATGAGTAGGCTATTTTTACTTTTTTATTTAGAAACATTGATTTTCACATATAAGGGCTCGGATTTCATTGGAAACATTCTGGGCAGTATCAAAAATAATAAATTAGCACGCTTTACAAAAACATCGGAAACGAAAATGTAACGACTTTCGAAAAACAAATAATATTCGAACGCGTTTTTCTTTTAGAATTTCGTGTCAGAATGCATCTCGGCGATAGCGGTCCTGGTCCCCTTTCCCCAAAGCGCTTAAATGCCGCCTAGTCTCCCTCGTGGAGAGAAAAGGAGTGTGGCGTGATTTTTGTGTTCACATCCATCATACTAACGGTCCCTACACATATATGCGCTTGAACGCGTATGGGTGCGGAACGGCGTACTTCTGTAAGGAAGCGGTTGCTTGGGTTACGAAGCGCGACACCGTGCAAAACTATACAGCGTGATCGTAAGAAAACAGAACCGGGCTGAAAGTTGTTATACAGATGACACGTAAGCGGATACACTGGCATGTCCAGATATTGAAGGCCTACAATATCTGGACCTCGGCCTTCACCTTCAAACCAAAGGCCTTGCAGCAAACGTCCCAAAAACTGGTTATTCCATTTAGTAGCACTCATTCTAAATAAAAAGAAAAACCGAAATTCCTATATTCTGTATTCGCCTCCTCTTAGTTTCTATATTATCACCGGTACCTCCTAGCACCAGGCAGCCTCCTCCTTACTTAGTACCACCGAATCCTCCAAGCTGAATATCCCGCAGACCTCCTTCGTATTATCCTTCAGCGACTCATTACAACGTCCAGCTACCCTCCTGCTCCCAATAAAATACTTTCCCATGTGGCCTGCATCTCATATGCACACAACTTTGCCCAACGATTAAAGAGCCTTGCCGCTAGGTTCGACCCGACGGTCTTATTCAAATGCCGGATGAAATTAGAACAACTCTGCCAGAAAGTGAAAAACAAGCCACCACCCGGATGTACCATAAAACGCTCAAACAAGAACGTCACCAGTCAAGAAAGCGCATCCCTTGAGTTGCGACGGGCAATATTAATGTCTACAAGGGCATTTTCTAAACGTTTGTGTTCGAGAACACGTCCTTGAGATATCATAAAGGCGTCATCTGAGTCATATCATCCCATTGCCGCGCATGCCCAAACCTGTAATGTGTCTGTTCCTCACGACAATGAAACCGAAGTTCTGGTCAGACACAGCGAAATGTGTGGATGAGGAATTGTAGAGGACTTTCAACATCTAGCTTGCCAAGAACAATGGATCTGCGGCAACGTTTTCCGTATCTACTGCTAAATTTGAGTTCCTCGCGCCTGAAATGTCTTAATATTCAGCGTTCTCTTTTCTTTCACATTCATTTAATTTAAAATTTCCACAATTTCTTTTCAATTTTATTAATGTTTAATTCCGCTTTTCAATTCTTTGTTTTATTCTTATTTTTCAGCCCCTTCCTGTTGATTTCATTTTCAGGTTAGCCGCTCTCATCTTCCCTTTTCATAGACCAGGATGAGCCGCCGCCCCAGCGAAATGGGTATCAATACATGTGCGCTGCTATTTGAAAGTTCTGTGTGTGCTGTCTTCTATCCCTGTGCGTGTATACTCTTTCGTGTCTTCTGTGTTTTCTCTCCAACGCGCTCCTTCCACATACAATAAATTCCTTACACGGGGTGTTGCCATAAAACAAGCATAATTAAAAAAAAAAAAGGTAGGCACAAGTGTTTGGCTGCTTCTCGGAGACAAGAAATCAGTTGTTTGATCGGAAAAATAATCTTTCATTTTTATTTTGCTCTTGTAGCGGCTGGCAGATGAGAAAAACTTATTTTCCAAGGTAGCCATGCTTCAACTTAAACAAAAATCGAGGAAGACAGCGGGATCATCAACAAGACCGGCAATGTCAACGCTGTCGCCGGGGCGCGAAATTTGCTTGCTATTACTGAGTTTAAAGGGGCGATAGTGCATTCCCATGTCTCTTGACTACAGTCGCCCGCGTGTCAAGACAACTTTGTTTGCTTGCTTGGAGGAAATGCTCTAAATAACTACTCTACATGTGTTTGCCGGAACTGAGTGCGCCGAACTCAAACGAAACTGTCTATATCACCCTTATGGATGCGTGCCGGGGTTACGTTAGTTGCATACTTCGGTCAGATGGTGAATAACCGTTCATATCGCCATATTCAAAACAAGTTGCGGGGAACAAAACATAGCCACCCCCGTCATCGTCCAATGAGCAATGGCGGTGTATTGACATTAGCTTCGTCGACACAGGCTCATACTATGAGAATCGTAGAGCGTCACGATCTTCCAGTCCGAAACAGACCCACACAAATGCTTTTATTAACTTTTGCGTTGAGAGCGATGTAATGAACTGGAAGTTTCAATTCACATTTTGGTGTTCAGGTATAAGTATGGCCCCTGTTAAATACCTCATTTACAGACGCGTATCTTGATTTGCCTTATGACGCATAAACATGAGTATGGCTATAGTTACGAGGAAATCTGGCCAGCGGACAGCATGTTCAGTCATGTAATAAACTCGGTTTGCCCTCATGTACTTGTTTTGTGACAGTTGTTTTGCAAAACCTTGTTGGAGATACTGACACATTAGATAATTGTATTTTACATCACCTTGTCCTTCATCAGCTTCTTTGTGATAATCGCCGAGCGTTCGCTTCCGATTTCCCTATTGTCAACCGACTGAAGGTTCATTGGCTCTCAAGGAAAGGCTACCTCATGCTGTCCAGTCGATGAGCAACTGATGGACAATGCGTATGCTCTGAGAGCTTCCTTGTCCCCGTCTGTTTGAGGCAGGTTAGGTGTATGAAACGCCCATGCTTTCCAACTGCCGATCGAACGAAGCTCAGTGGAAAATTAAAACTTGTTTTATACCCGTGCCACACGGGCCACTCGAATGCCCTTTACAACGAATGACATTTGTGTGATCGGCAAATCAGCTCGTAATCTGTCACGCGTGGAATGCGCCACGCCCAAAGTGTCGCGCGCGGATTGGCCGTCCGATCAAATGTCATTCGTTGTAAATGGCATTTGAGTTGCCCGTTTGGCACGGGTATTACTCACGCCGCCAGCTGCTCGACTGCTGGAATAGTTCGAGCAACTACTGCATCAGTCCAGCAGTTGGCCGTCGGACAGGTGTCCTGAATCGCTTAGTGAAGTCTAAACCCAAGAACCGTCTCGGCCGCAACCAAACCATAATGCAGTTTCTGAGCCTCACCACAGACCAGGGTCCAGTTATAGTCAGCAGCGATATGAATGTTGATGCCACTTGTTATCTAAGCAGGTGAGTGGGTGATGTCTGACAGCTCAATAGGCCTTGTATTCCCTCCTTGCAAGAAGCTTGTAGAAAAAATAAGCTAATCAGAGGAATCCTGCCGTCCCCTGGCTTCTCAGCAAGATTTATTTTAGCTCTGCTGATCGTTCAGTCAAATTCTCGATCCTCTACAATTTTTTATGACGTTTTACTGCTCTTTCCAAGGGGTAAACGGTAATGTGCTTTTATCAACATCTACAAGCTACATTTCAAGGCAAAGGTTTTTTTTTTATTGTGACAGAACTTTTTGGGTTTCCACGTCAGAAAGAAGGCGTGTGAGAGTTCATAGTTGCCTCCAATAAGCCCAGATTTGAGCAGTTTGAACGCAACACAAGAAGTGTTTATTCTCCTGTCTGTCTCAGATTGCAACCAGGTTACGGTGTCCTCCCTTTGATTGCAGAGTTTTGGGTCACACATTTCAGTCATGAGCGTCTTCCCGTATTGTTGTTACTCGTGGTTATTTTCGTGGCATTTGTTGAATGTGTTTCTCTTCAACATCACCAGAATAATCGAGCTGCATCTTGAAGTATTTTTCTTTCTCCTCTGCAGAATGTGATACCTGCCAATCTTGTTAAACGGCATTTTAGAAGCACAGAATGCACGTGGTCCAGTTTGCTAAATGCGGCTTTTAGGAGAAAAAAATAAAGTGCCAAAGTGTTGGTTGCCATTTATGGATGAAAAATGTTTGCGCTTTTCCCAGCCTTCCGCTTCAATAGCGCAGAAACGTCCCACACTTTTACTTTTTAGAACGTAATCTTCTTTGTCTGAAGAACATCGACATTGTTATACTCAACAACGATATATCCTGGTAGCATTCTCTGCCTCTTCGGAGACCTATATAGTGAAATAATTTAAAATATTCTCCAGTCATGTTTTCTTATAATTTAAAAATGCCGTTTATGAGACTTTGGGTTTACAGCTCCCGCAAACGCACTACGACGCAATTCTTTCGGAATATGAAAGCAGTGCCTCAAAGATTGAGGAGAAAGCACTTTGCCCTTTCCTATCCTTCTGCGTTGTCTTAATATGGAGGCTTTCGATGGCTGTACCGGCTTCGGTTTTCAGAGAGCGGAAAATCAGCGGGTGCTTTGTTCCAAGAATTCGTCCGGGCTGGATGCAGAGTGTCGAACCGGAACCGAACCGAACCGAAAACCGGAACAGAACCGTTATTTTTAGCCGAACCGGAACTGAACCGAACCGATATCTTTGCCGCCATCTTGGAACTGAACCGAACTGAACCGGAAAAAATATAACGGTAACCGGTTCAAAACGGTTCATGGTAATTTTTTAAATTTTATTTATTACAAAATGAGCATTTGAGAAGTAAAAGGGTGCAGCTGTATTTCTATGTAGTGATCAAATTGTCATATACAGATTTGTAATGAATAAGAAATTCTTTTTTTTTGTGGCGCCTTTGTATTGGCACTACGATTAATAATGTGTCACGTGGTCAGATGACGTCATGGTGCCAAGACCTGCTGTCAAATAATGTCACGTCACGTGGCCCCGTGACGTAGCGGCGTGACTCACCGCGTCAAGTCGACTTAAATTGAGAACGTCACTAGATGTATTAGCGTTGTTGACAGCGTGACGTCACATGCCATCACAACTTCTCCTCGCGAGTCACGTGACACCATGACGTTCTAGATTGTTATGCGCCCGAGTCGAGTGCTCGGGTTCTTGACAATCAGCTTCGCCAAACATTCGTGTTGGGTCGTGTTCAATCAAAGATGAGAATAACCGAACTCTAACAATGTCTAAAACTCAACTCATAGTTTATTCTTTGCCAACAGCATAGCATGACTATGGTGAACACTGACGGTATACTATAATTTGTGTCAGATCACGTGGCCGCTTGTTCTAAAAGCAAGTTGAGGAGGAACAACTGTTTTTTTTTCCTTTATTTTTTCGCCATCCGCCATTGAGAGGAGAGGAAACCTAATAGGTGATTTTGCAAGTTATCAACGTCAGGGATCAGCTCTTGGTGGTATTTACTGTAAGTACAAAAAATGTTGCACAAACTATTTTACATGTACACATCATTGAGACACCCAAACATGTTTTCGTTATGGCTGAACTGTCTCAGAAAGTTGTCCCCGAGAATAGAAGCATTGAAAGGGATGAATACGGCTTATTAATCAGACCAAAACGGAGGAGGTAGTCCCTCAGAATTAAAAAAGGGGGGGGGGGGGTGTCTGAAAACAAACTTTGGTGTAAGGTTCCTCTGCTCCACATCTTCGGCACAGACCAGACAGTGTGATCCTGCAAAACTACTTACTTTTGCAAAATCAGTACTGCCAGAAAGCACGTTTTTGTGGTGTCAGACGTTCGTGCCGTTACTCATAACTAAGGCTCCGTGTTTTCGGATAAATCCGAAAAACTCCGAAAAACACCCGCCGGTAAAATTTTGGCCAATTCAGATTTATCCGATAAACTCCGAATGTTTATGCGCCAATGCCAACCCCCCCCCCCCCAAAAAAAAAAAAACAATAAAAAAGAAAGTAAAGATTTTTTTTTTTTTTACAATTTCATTAGCACGGAGTCAATCGTCCTGGGAAAATGGCACCATAATTATCTTACAAATCTCAGACCGTTGTCAAAAGGGGTCTTGCCGCTTGTCTCGTCGAGGTTGATTCAGGGCAACAGGTCATTGTACATTCGGGTCACGACAAAAGCCACTCTTTTGGTTTCCAGTTTGAGCCATGCGATTTGTGGTTTAGAGAAAGGAGAAGGTATGTTTTTGTAACAGTGAAAGCTATGGACCATAGAGATTGTATTCAATAGAGGAAAGAAAGGTTGAAACTCTCTATTACATCCTTAACCACTCCACCTCGCGCGGCCCCGGGCTAGATTGATGGAATAGGATGGGATGACTACGAACTTCGTAGCGACTGCACCCAGGAGTTTATTGATTTTAAGGTATCGACGTTTATCGAAGTAACACTTGTGTGCGACGTTTGTCGTTGGACAAATTAATATTGCCAATGGCAATGGCACGAACGTCAAATACAACTGAAGAAATCTTAATCGATACAAGCGCGTTTTATTTTTTATCTGGCATGCGTTTACATCCGGTTATTATTTACATATCTATTTTCAACAGGAAACACTGCGAAATTATACTCCGAATATCGGAGAATTGGGAATCAGACAAATATACACTCCGATAAACTCCGAATCTTCGGCAAAAAATAAACTCCGAAAAACACCCTCCGAATTTGACGAAAAATACACTCCGAAAACACGGAGCCCTACTCATAACGCTGCACCAAGCAAGAATATATTTTTGTTTCTGAATACATGGGTTGCACTAGTGCCACTAAATAAGCTACGCTTCAGAGTAACGACACGTGGTCATATTGTGGCTTGAAATCATGGTTGCCAGTTATCTGAAGCTTTATCTGAAATCACAGGAAACGCTTTTCCGCCCTCCACAAATGTCTAAACAGTTCGCGACAGAGCAAAGCAATATTACATGAGCTTCCTAACACCGAATCTAATGCTGAGGAAGTCGCACTCTTGAATCATGACGATCGGCAGTTCCGTCTGCTCTGCACAAGCCCCGAAATATAGTGGCGCCTACAACAATGTCGGGGAACGGAGTGCCGATACTTTTGCACTGAGGGCGAACCTCTGCAGAGCGCATTTTGCACCACCGGATTGGATTTTACAAGCAAAAAAATATCTCAATGACCATTAGCATATAGTGCAATGATGTCACTAGCAAACCATGTTAAACAGTTCAGTCTTCTGGTGAAATGTGATGTTCTTAATACTCCGTTTAACATTAAGCGTGAGCGTAGTGGAACCAACAAATCCGAGCTCCGGGCTTTAAACGTCCCTGCCAAGCACGCGCGCTCGTGCAGTGCAAGAACTGTTCAGGACCACATGCTCGCGCTTGTTGCATCGGCTGCGTCTGAACTTAAAGGGCCCTGCAAAGTATTTCTGGCCATTTTTTTTTCTGATTTGCATCGCGTTCGCTTGAACTAGTGAGTGAGAAGAATATCATTTATTATCTTTCTTTCTGCACATTTTGGGTTTTTGCCTTCAGATCTATAATGTGAGCACACAGTCTTTTTTGGCATGCCTGCTCGACCCGGTGTTTCATACTGCCAAGCAGCGAACATAAAAACACGTTTCCGCAGACTCAACAGATGGCGTATTTTTGAGTCTCGTCCTTCCGTGTCGGTGTCAAGCGAATATGTAAGCTTCATACAGTCAAATTTATTGATGACAATAAAAAACTATTTACTTACTGCCTGAATATATAACAACATAAATAATGGGACGATCACATCATAAGTAAATGCACCACCAAATTATGTAAAATACGCTTTGCAAATTTTTTCCGGAGTTTTTATCCTCGATAGGGCACGTCTATAAGTGATTTGGGAGAACCTTAAACAATCTTTTTAAGCTGATTTAAAAAAAAAAAATTATGTGCTCCTGACGCATATTCAACGTCTCAAACATATAAAAGTCTGTTGCTTCTTTTATGTGATGAACAACAATTTTATGTGTCTGTGGGCTGTACGAAAACAAAGTGCACAGAGGCGCGTGGCGGAACTATGATGATTGCGCACGCAGACTGTAAGAAAGTGACCAATTAAGTAGCTGCAATGTCGAGTAGAGTACGAAATACTACTTTGTCCTAGTTAACAAAACAAAAAAAGCAAAAATAATGTTTTTTTTTGTTTTTTCAGTTGAACTATGACCAACATTTTGTTAAGAACAAACCTCAAACGCCAAGCTATGTCGAAAACGTTCACTTCTGTACGCGCTATTTTGGGACAGATACATTTTGAGTACGAAGGTCACTCTTTTCTGCATGATTATTCGCCTGCATCACGGTGCTGAGTGTAAACAATGTTGGTCAGGAAAGCAAGCGTTGTGATTGCCGCTCAGTGTTTCGAGAAAAGGTAGACTGAAAGGGTTTGTCCTAAAACGCTCCTGACATTTTGAAAATATTGTTGCTTTTAGCTCAGTTGCCGTCATCATACATATTGCGAAACCTATTTTGTAAACTAAATTTCAGGATATATATGGCAAGGACTTGCCCATTTCATGATTTTAAGTACTGCAATTAGTTCCTAAGTTCAAGAGCACAACAGGATTATATTTTTAATACTGCGACGCAAAGTTGTACCAATCACGGGTATTCAGGTGATCTACCAAATTCAAATAAAATATACGCGACCGAGATAAAAAAAGAAAAAAAACAGACGTTGAGTTATATAAGATCATCTATACTTCGTTTCACCTTAAGTCCCAGCGCGGCCGATGTTATGAGCCAAAGAGCCAGTCAAACAGCGCAAAAAGCGCAACGTCATGGCGTGCTCTCTGCGCTTGATAGGACTATACCGGCGCATCAGCGCGCACAGAGAGTCGGCGAAAACCGGCTAGTCCTTTCAACTGCCGAGAGCACGCCATGACGTTGTGCCTCTTTCGCTGTTTGATTGGCCCTCCGGCTGATAACATCGGCCGTGCTCGAACCTAAGCTGAAACGAAGTATAGCTTCTCTTTTACTGTTTTATCGAAATTAAATAACGAAATTTATTTTTGGTACCTGAAACTAACAGTGGATTATACGAATGATAAAAAGGTATATAGTTACTCGTTTCACTGTTGAAATAATGCCTATTGCCAAAAAAACGCGGAAAATATATTCTCAGTATAGCGGTTCAAACCGGTTCGAACCGGTTCAAACCGGTTCGAACCGTTATTTTTTGCTCCCCGGAGCTGAACCGGAACTGAACCGAAAGCCGTGAACCCGAACCGGAACCGAACCGATAAAAATTTCGGTTCGACACTCTGGCTGGATGATGTTCAGCACTTCGGAAAAAATAAGAGAATATTGGGTTAAAAATATTCTATAGCTCAAGCAGCTTTGAAGACTCCGTTCACAATTGTTTATGAACATCCGACGATTGCCGTCAGCTTTGTCGGGCTCCTACGCTTCCTTAGATGTTTTTTGTGTGTCAGTTGTTCATATCGGTACTGCTCACAAAGTGTAATTCGAGTTTTCCATCTTCAATATCTTAGCTGAGATGAAAACGCTTTTTTAAGAGCCAGACATAAAGTCTTACTTTAACACTATATTGGATTCAACCGCGCTCCTCGTGTACCTTTACTTACTCCTATCAGATATCATATTCAAATATAATATTTAGAACCATGTGCTACTTGGCTTATAACCGACGCGTTGGAAATTAAGGTGATACCTAATTCATACCTAGAACCCTCTGTGCGAATTTTGCAGAAGGCTGGGAGGTGTTCCTTTAAAAAAGAAGTTGTTTGTGCATGCACTTTTTTGTTGTGAAACATTGTTTTGTGTTTGTATTCGGAAATACTTTTCGGTTTCTGTGTATTTGTGATGCCACGATACCATGAGACTCGAACGTAAGTATCCCCTTCACTGTGAAGCACTCCGCTAGCAGGTTTTACATCGATAGCGTTTACTGGCTCCTCCCATCATTGCAAATTACGTCCCTTGTTGTTGTTGATGTTGTAGTTGTCGTGGTGGGGCGCCAGGGCGTAGGGCGTAGGTGTATGATTGTCACGTGTGAGAACCGGAGAAAGAGAAAGAAGAGGATATCTGCAATTTTTGTGACAAGGAAGGTGAAGAGAAAAAAGAGGGAAAGACGACGACCCGACAGACAGCGAGGGCGGACATGTTTGGAAGAGCTCCGCAAGTCCCGGGGAACGATTTCGGCTGCGCTCCGAAACCGACCCTACACGTAACCGGCTACGCTCCTAGATTCGGTCGTCGCTAAGGACCAGACATCGTCCAGGACAGGACCCATCGTGGCACCGTCCAATCAAAAGGTCGTGAGTGACTTGACAACGGAGACTCGGGATTTCGGAAGGGACCGAACGTGACACTCGTCCTTGTGTTCCTTTGTATGTGTTTTTTTTTCTTCTTTTTGAGCTATACCTTGAACATTACCATTTTTTTTTCTTCTTTCTTTCTTATAAGTTTTGTTAAATACATTGTCAGGCGTTCTTGGACACCGGCAGGGCGAAAGTTCAAACGGACCGTCTCACGACACCGCCGTGGGGTGGGGAGGCGATAATTCTCCCCATGGTCTGGGTACCCCCGAACTTCTGTCGGCGAGGACCCTGGCGGAGCGTGATTTGTCGCTTTTTCAAGTGCCGCGCCTGCCATCGGCAAAGACAACAGACGCGGCCGACTCTTCTCCAGGCGGGACACCCGAGACCGGAAGCCATGGACAACTACGCCGAAGCTAGAACCCCCTTTTGCCGACGTGGGTTTGTGTTGTGTGTGCGTGTTTGACTCCGGCAGGTCGAGCGTTCTGGGACGAGGAATGCGACCTCTGCGGCAACACGACGCCTGGGGATGCTGCGGCGCCTCGGGCTGGTGCGCCCTCGGTGACGTGTGCAACGTGCAGCTGCGAACTGGACGACCAGGAGAGGGTGTGGTGGACGGAACTGCAGCGTGAGGAACGAATGGAGGGGGACAGCACCGAGGGAAAGGAGGACAGCGATAATTCCGAAGGGTTGTTTTTGAACCGGGGAGACGAGGAGAAACGGACTTGGGAGCCGGACTCGTTTTGCTTGTACTCATGATATCCAAGACTTCTGATTAAACCAACCTACTAAACAACACGTCGTCATGTCGCTAACAGAGATTAGGGTCGGGAGCTACCATCAGGCCATCTGTGATCGGAGCACCCGGCGGGAGGAACCTATCTGGCGCAGTCGACAGCAATCTACTGTTGGGCGCTGAGGACGTGGCCAACCTGGTGGAAGGGTGGACAAGGACCTGGAACTGTGAAGTCTCAAGCAACAGGACGAGCGGAACCACAACTCCAAGCTGTGAACACAAGGACGTGCAGGTTGGTGTCTCTTGATTGCGGACTCGGGGCGCACCATGACCGAACGGTATGAGTTGCGTAGCGGCGGGGGCAGTCGGGGAGAACAAACTGACAACACAGTGGAGGTGGGCTTGGTTGCGGTCAATGAGACGAGCGACAGTAGGATGTCATCAATGTCGGGCCCTGACCAGTTGGCGATGTTGCAGACGCAACTAAAAATAGCAGAAGTCGAATTGGAAAGAGAGATTGAGAAGTCAAAGTGGTGCGAGATCTACCATGCGGGTTGACGGTGATCTGGCAGGCGGGGACGAGGATCGGAGGCTAAGATACACCGCCATGTTAAAAGGCGTGTTAATCCCTATGCCGTCTCAAGAGCCGCTTGTGCCTGGGTGGTTTGAAGATGTGGAGGCCACTCTGGATTCGTATGAAGTTCCCCATGAGTGGAGGGCGGGACTGGTTTTACCACGCTTGAGTGAAAAGGCACGGGGTCTGTTAACTCGGCTATCTGCAGAACAACGTAAGAGTTACGCGGAACTAAAGGGAGCCGTTCTGAAAGGGCTTAGACTCTCGGCGGCAGAGTACCGCCGTCTCTTCGCACAATCAAAAGAAGGAGCGATGAGACATGGGCGCAATTTACCACGCGATTGGAAAACTACCTGATTTATTACATGCAAAGTTGTAAAGTAACAACAATCGAAAAGTTCAGAGAACTGGTGGTCGCGGACAGGCTACGAGAAAGCTTGGGTCACGACGCCCGTACGTTCATCATCCAGAACGAGAAGGCTGGGGAGGCGCTAACCCCTCATGAGATGGCGGATCTCGCAGAGAGTTTTGAGGAGAGCATTCGAGAAAAATCAAGTAGAGGGACAGGAACACCAGCTAGGCCGTACGGAAGTTCGGGGAGACACTGAAACAGCGGGGTGCAGAGGCAAATCAAAGGGTTCCCGATAACGTGAAAAGGTGCTTTCTGTGCCGGTCTCCGACCCACATGGCTCGAAACTGTCCGAGTGCGGGTGTTAGGCAGGCAAATCAGGTGCAGGTGGAAGGGGTAGACGATGTCCTGGTTGCTCGCGTTGAAGGCGTGGAACTGGATATCGAGGGCTCTATGCGGCCGGCCATCGCGGTTAAGACACAGGAGCTTCAGAAACCACAGGTCGTAATCCTGGCGAGTGGTCACAGTATGTTTACAGGGAACGTTGATTCTGGAGCGGAAATCAGTGTAGTCAGAAGATCTCTCGTGCCCGATTACCAGCCGTCAGGCTCTAAGATCAGGATGACGGGCGCCTTTGGACAACAGGTCACTGCTGACCTGGCCTATGTACCACTGAGACTGCGAGACGAGCCGCAGTACGTTACGTATGGTCCAGACGAGGTTGGAATCCTTTGCGCAGTAACAGATAAGTTGGCTAGAGGGATTGACGTTCTGCTGACACCTGACGCGTACGAGCAGTTATTGGAGCGGACGGCCCAGATGCCTGAACTTGATACCAATGTAGAGGTGGTTAAACTTCAGGAACGCGAGGATGGGCAAGCTCGTTTTAAGATGGATGAGGTGATAAGAGAGGCGACTGCAAGCGCAGTACAGTGTGGGCGGACGGGAGATGCTCCTGATGTTGGCGAACGTGCGCGCTTCCGAGACAGCCAGATGAGGGACCCAACATTGAAGGAAGGATGGGAACAGGCGCGGGCAAACACCCATGGAATGATTGTGGTGGATGGTCTCCTGTATCACCGAGAACCTGTTAGGGGAAGGTCCTGCACCCAACTTATGCTACCAGAATCACGTCGCGCCGACGTGGTGCGCCTGGCACACGATGCGGCTTGGGCTGGGCACCTAGGCGAAAGAAAAACATTGCAGCGAATCAAGAGTGCATTCTTTTGGCCGGGGGTGGCGGCTGAGGTGAAGCGGTACTGTCAGGGTTGTCATGGATGCCAGGTGAGGTCTCCAGCTAAAATGCTCGATCGAGTCCCAATCACCCCGATCACAAGGCCAAGGGTGCCGTTTCAGGTAGTGAACATGGACTGTATAGGTCCAATTGATCCCCCTTCAGCTAGAGGGCATCGATATGCCCTTTGTGTGGTCGATCAGTGCACGAGATGGCCGGAGGTCGTATGCCTACGGACACTAACCGCAAAGGCCGCTTGTGATGCACTTTTGGAGATCTTTGCTCGGGTAGGGGTGCCGGAAATGATTTGTTCGGACAACGGGTCAAATTTCACAGCGCAGCTTACACAGGAGTTCCTGGCAAAAATGGGAGCCACCCCTCGATTTTCCACGCCGGATCATCCCCAAAGTAATGGTCTAGTGGAACGCTGGAACGGAACGTTCAAGAGTATGCTTTACCATGTCATACAAACGGAGGGACGAAACTGGGATCGGCATGTACCCTTCTTGCTCTGGGCATACCGAGAAGTTCCAAATGCGACCACGGGGGAGAGTCCCTTCGAGCTTATGTATGGAAGGGTGCCGGTAGGCCCACTCAGTATTCTTCAGAAGACATGGTCAGGAGATTGGGTGGTGCCGGATGGACTGGCCACATCTGCAGAGAGATACTTGCATGACTTGAGAGAGAAGCTGGCAGTAGCGAACCAGAGAGCAGAAAGGGCCACCGACACCAACCAAGAGCGATATGCGAATCGTTATAACCTCAGGGCAAGGGAAAAACAGTTCGATGAAGGTGAGAAGGTGCTCCTGCAGGAGCCCAGTGGGGTAGGAAAGTTGGCTCCGAAATGGACAGGTCCGGTAACGATAGTTAGACGTGAGCGTCCTTACAGCTACCTAGTGGAAACTAGCAACGGAGGCCAGCGGCGTGTTCATGCCGATAAGCTGCGACCATATCGCGTACAGGTGAATGCAGTCGGTGTGATCTTTGAGCAGGATGAGGAGTTCGGAGATATTCAAACAATCCCCGTGTTGCGGCGGGAACACGAGAAGATGCCGACAGTAAACCTGGATCACCTGACGCCCCCTCAGAAACAGGAGATTTCGTCGCTAATAGATCAAAGACGCGAGGTGTTCTCGGACACACCGGGATTGTGCAGTGTGGGCGCACACAAAATAAAGTTAAAGGAAGGATGCGAGGTTAAGCGTACGTACGCTTATCGGATCCCGATGACGTTTCGTGCCGAGGTGGAACGGCAAGTTCTAGAGCTCGAACGATGGGGCTTGATCTATCCCACAGAAAGTGAGCATGCGCACCCGGTTGCATGCGTGGCAAAGAAGGATGGGGGATGCGTCTGTGTGTGGATTACCGGCGGTTAAACGCCATCACTGAGCCCGACGCCTTCCCCATGGGAAGGGCCAGCGAATTACTTTATCAGGTGGCGGCCGCCAACTACATTACGGTGATCGACATGTTGCGTGGATATTGGCAGATACCTCTTGACGAAGGGGCCCAGAACTGCACGGCCTTTGTCACACATCAGGGGCAGTATTCATGGAGGGTCATGCCGTATGGGCTTCGGAACTCGGCGGCGACGTTCCAGCGAGTCATGAATCAAATTCTCGCGCCACATCAGGCGTACTCATGCGCATACATCGACGATGTGGCGGTGTTTTCGTGTACTTGGGGGAACACGTTGCTCACGTGGCGCACGTTTTGCGGGCAATCGCGGAGGCAGGGTTGACCGTGAATGCGTCTAAATGCAAGTTCGCACAGCGCGAGGTCCACTATCTTGGACATGTTATCGGGTCCGGGAGGCACGCGCCGGACCCGGAGCGAGTCGCAGCACTGAGAGAGATTCCGAGACCGGAGGGCAAGAGGGATCTTCGTAGCTTTCTGGGCCTAGTTAACTATTACCGAGACTATGTCCCTGGGTACTCATCCGTGATCCTTCCGCTGACCGAGTTGACTAGCCGACGCACACCGCAACGGTTGCCTTGGAGCCAAGAGGCAGAAAGCGCCTTTCGGGAAATCAAGAGGTGCTTATTGCAGGCACCCTCGCTGTACGCGCCAGACCCGAGTAGGGAGTACTTGCTTGCCACGGATGCGTCGGAGGTGGCGGTCGGAGCATGCCTCTCACAGTTGGGCGCGGATGGCCGAGAGCACCCGATCGCTTTCCTGAGCAAAAAGTTAAGTCCCGCGCAGACTCGATGGGCGACAATTGAGAGAGAGGCCTACGCGATCATTTGGGCACTGCAGCGCTTGGAGACGTGGTTATTTGGGGCGGACATTCGGGTCGTGACTGATCATAACCCACTGAAATTCCTGACCTCGACCTCGCCACAGAGTGCCCGTCTGACTCGGTGGGCACTGGCACTGCAGAAATTTAGTGTAACAGTGGTACACAGGAAAGGAAGTTTGCACTCTAACGCCGACGCGTTGTCTCGATTGATTGCACCAACCTCCCCTTCGGTTAATTGGGAAGGGTAGCTTGTTGGCGGTTGGGGCAATGGTATACGTCATGGTGCGTCTGGGTTCGCGGTGGGATGACGCCGACTGCAGAGGTGCGGTGTGTGGTGCGCGAATACGTCGTTTCAACTGATCTACTGTAATATGTGGTGCATCACGAAACGTATATGCAACACAGTGGGAATGGAGGTGTCAGGCGTTCTTGGACACCGGCAGGGCGAAAGTTCAACGGACCGTCTCACGACACCGCCGTGGGGTGGGGGAGGCGATAATTCTCCCCATGGTCTGGGTACCCCCGAACTTCTGTCGGCGAGGACCCTGGCGGAGCGTGATTTGTCGCTTTTTCAAGTGCCGCGCCTGCCATCGGCAAAGACAACAGACGCGGCCGACTCTTCTCCAGGCGGGACACCCGAGACCGGAAGCCATGGACAACTACGCCGAAGCTAGAACCCCCTTTTGCCGACGTGGGTTTGTGTTGTGTGTGCGTGTTTGACTCCGGCAGGTCGAGCGTTCTGGGACGAGGAATGCGACCTCTGCGGCAACACGACGCCTGGGGATGCTGCGGCGCCTCGGGCTGGTGCGCCCTCGGTGACGTGTGCAACGTGCAGCTGCGAACTGGACGACCAGGAGAGGGTGTGGTGGACGGAACTGCAGCGTGAGGAACGAATGGAGGGGGACAGCACCGAGGGAAAGGAGGACAGCGATAATTCCGAAGGGTTGTTTTTGAACCGGGGAGACGAGGAGAAACGGACTTGGGAGCCGGACTCGTTTTGCTTGTACTCATGATATCCAAGACTTCTGATTAAACCAACCTACTAAACAACACGTCGTCATGTCGCTAACAGAGATTAGGGTCGGGAGCTACCATCAGGCCATCTGTGATCGGAGCACCCGGCGGGAGGAACCTATC
>JAZHYW010034340.1:0-35326 GCA_037355805.1 Ixodes ricinus | reverse complement strand
TTCCGTAAAATATATTATGCTCATATAAACATATAGTGTAACACAAAATATGATGATGCGACAGGGCTAAGTTGTTTCGCGATACAAATGTATCGCGATAGCATCTTAGAGATACTTTTGAATGTCTGGATTCCTTTAGCGAGGTGCAGTTGAAAAATGTATTTGTATTTCAGTAGTCATTTAAGATGTGTCGCTTGTATCTCGAGAATTTGCCAGACTTAGGTATCTGGTTACATTTCTTGTTTTTTTTAAGATTAATTTAAAACATAAAAACATCTGTTGGGTGCAAGTTTATTCTTAATTTGTAATATGAACCTGCCCCATAACATGATTTGTCTCAGTCACCGACAGTACAAAAAAAAAGTGGTTGAAAATTTGGTTCTGGGCAAAAATAACGAAATCAGCTCCTCTGACAAAGGCATCCACTTTTTCCAATTTAGCAGAGGGAACGCTCTAAAGGAGTTGAGTGAAAACAAAGAATGGCCCTGTTGTCCAACCTCCCCCTACTATGGATGACTGAGAAGCTCATAATACGACAGTTTGAGATGCACCCTCACGGCGAAACAGAGTTCATTTCGGGCAGACGTCTTTTGTCAAGCCTGGCACGCCGTCTTTATTGTTTTGTAACTATGTGGTTCAACGAAGGGTAAATGTTTTCTTTAGCGGCGTTAATAGAGAGTTTTAGTAGATCGTTCCGATGACTCCGATAACGATACCCGATACTCTGCCTCCGCCTTTGCGCTTACATATATAGTATCGTTATCGGGGGTATCGGAGGTATCGGAACGATCTACTAAAACTCTCTAATGATAAGTAAAGAGTTTGAGGTAAGGGGAACAGCATAAAATTGCCCAGAGAAAATGTAGAGACCTTCTACTTCCCGTGAAGATGGAGGACGAGCGAGGCTGTTGTCTTTACGACGTCTAGTTCGTCTAGGACCACCTCAACGACGACTCCTTGGACGACCACAAGATGACTCCTTGGACGCCCTCTGGGACGACGGCTAGATGTCGACGTCCAGGACGACCTCGAGGACGACGTCTAGGACGACCTCGAGAACGACTTCTAGGACGACCTCGAGAACGACTTCTAGGACGACCTCGAGAACGACTTCTAGGACGACCTCGAGGAAGACGCCTGAGAGAGCGACGCCAAGGACGACCTCAGGAACGACATCGAGGATGAGCTCAAGGACGACGTCTAGGATGACCCCAATGACGACTTCTAGGACGACCTCGAGGACCACATCTAGGATGACGCCCAGAGGAATTCAGCCTTTCCACTTTCGTGAAATCCAGAGTGGAAAGGCCGGAAAGGTTGTCGCCATCTATGAGCGACGGCGGCAACCAGACAACGGCAAGCCTGATTGTCTGATTGCCGCTGTCACTCATAGATGGCGGAGCTGTCTGGAGTTTTGTGTCGACATTTGTTCGGCCACGGACATGATACTGATGAAACTAGCCCTTAACAGCTCCGCTTTAAAGAAGCACACGTATAAATTACTGTATCGATGGATCCCTTTCCCTTCCCTTCCCCTGTTCCCTTTATATCGGGTGGTAGCTTGCGCCACCTAGCCTTAAATTATTAATTTAGAAATTTGTTTTCCTTTTTTCTTCTATTCTTTTTTCAATTTACCTCTCTGCAATTATCACCGGGCAGGTAGAGTACTTTCCAGGAAGACCTTTGGGGGATCGGGCAAAAAAATCATTAAACACCGCCGCCCGCCTCCTCCCCCGGGCGAGGGAGTCGCCAATTTTCCTCTGGTCAACCTCTTCGGTGTTCCTCCTTAAACCACACCCACTGGGGGACAGGTGTGAGACTTTGGGCCGGAGCCACGCGGGAGGGAGTCCCAGTATTCCTCTGTCCCTCCTGAACCCCAGCTGTGCTAATTGTTCGTCCTTGTTTCATTTTCCCTAGACTGTATCCACCAGTTTTCCAATCTCCTTTTTGTGATGGTAACCCTTTTTTTCTCCATTCTTCCATCCTCGTCCGCAAAACCGAGCGCCCCCGTCAAATCCGCCGACCCCTCCGGGAGGGCAGGGCGAAGCCTCGTACATTCTAAAACAAGATGTTCCATTGTTTCGTTCTCATTTTGGCAAATGGCACATAATGTGTCCATTTTCTCGAATTTAGCCCTATACGTTTTGGTTCTTAAAACCCCCGTTCTAGCCTCAAATAGTAGGGAACTACCCCGTGAATTATCAAAAACCTGTTCTTTTCTTATTTCCTGCTTATGTGACCTATAAATTGTTAAAGCTGATTTCCCTTGCATCCTACCACTCCACATTTTCCTTTCGGCTTCTTTTACGCCCTTTTTTATCGTTGTGTACCGCTCAGTCTCCTCCCTAGATGACAGATATTTAAATTTTAGTTTTCTCGTTCGGTTCGTCCATTTTGTATTCAAACTCTTCATGTATAAATACTTGTATACCTTCCTCGCCCATCGTACGTCCTCCATTTTTGTTAGTCTTTGATCGAATTTCAATTTGCTGATAGCCTCTCTACTCTCAAAAGACGACCAGCCCATGTCCCCTTGTACCCCTTCATTTGGCGTGTTCCCATGCGCACCCAGTGCCAACCTGCCTACACTTCTCTGTCTGACCTCCAATCCTGTCTGAACCTCTGATCGCATGCACAAAACTGCATTACCAAACGACAAACCTGGCACCATGACTCCTTTCCAAATGCCTCGAACTACTTCATATCTATTATAATTCCATAGTGCTCTATGCTTCATAATAGCCGAATTTCTCTTCCCCTTTTTTATTATATTTTCCTCATGTTCCTCTAAATATTTCTTTCCCTGTTTCATCCAGACCCCCAGATATTTGTACTTATCTACATAGTCTATTTCAAAGTTCTGAATTCTCAGCGGCTCCTCCTTTTCGTCATTAAAAACCATCACTCCAGATTTTTCTCTACTGAAATTCAGACCAAGCTTGTCGCCCTCTCCTCCACATATCCCAATTAGTTTGTCCAATATTTCCCGGCTATCTGCTATAAGTACGATATCGTCTGCATACATCAGTCCAGGTATGACTTGGTTTACTTTACTCCCTCCCTCCATATACGTCAGATCAAATCCCAAGTTGCTCTGCTCTAACCTGTTTTCCAATTCACTCAGGTATACCATGAAGAGCAGTGGTGACAGGGGACAACCCTGTCTAAGCCCTCTTTTTATTGCTGCTGGTCTTGTAGTTTCTGCCTCCCACTTTATAACCACCTCATTATTTGTATACACTTCTTGCAAGAATCTAATCAAATGTGTATCTAGCTCATACCTCCTCAGCAGTTCCCAGAGTTTTTCCTGACTCACATTGTCGTATGCCCCCTTGATATCTAAAAATGCTACCCATAATGGTCTATGGTTTGTCGCTGCAATTTCTATGCACTGGGTGGCTATAAATAAGTTATCTTCAAGCCTTCTATCCCTTCGGAAACCATTTTGGAGCTCACCCAGAATCTGCGTGCTTTCTGCCCACTCTTCCATTCTTCTCTTCACTATCTGCATAGCTAGCCTGTATATGACCGAAGTTACTGTTATTGGGCGATATGATTTGATACTATCTTTATTACCTTTGCCTTTATATATTAGTCTCATCTTGCTTAGTTTCCAATCATTGGGTACGTCCCCCCTTTAATTATTTGGTCTATCACCTGTTTTAGCTTTAATTTGCTTGCTTTACCTAGGGCCTTTATTAGTCTGATTGGAATGTCATCTGGACCCGTTGCTGTTCCTGCTGGAATCTTACTTTCCGCTCTGTCCCATTCTCCTATAGTAGTTCCCATTGTTTCGGCTCTCTCTTCCTCCTGCACGTTACTGTAATTGCTGTTCTCCAGTTTTTTGTTTGGTTCCAACTCCGAGAAAGCTTCTTCAATTGTCCTCCTGATGTATTCACGAGCCTCTTTCCCCTCAACCTTTATCCCTTCCTGTGTGGTGAGTGAGTGCTGGCAAGACTCCGTCTTTTTCCCTGCGCCTTAATGTGCTCCCAAAATCTTTTTGCTGCATTTCTGTCGTTCTGATTTATCTCCATCATCCACTGAACCCCTGCGCTGCCAATTTTGTTCTGTATTATAGCTGATGCCTCCCTTTTTCTATTTAGAAAATTTTCCCATTTTGCTGCTACTTCGTCCGGGGTTGTTCCCCTTTTTTTGCCCACCTATGTTCTCGAGATGCCTCTTGACGTCGTGATATGGCTGCCTTAACCTCTTTATCCCACCAGATTTTAGGTTTGTGCTTTTTCCCTCTCTTTCCTCTTCGCTTACCTCGGTACTTTTCCAACTCAGTCTTAAAAATGCCCACTAAATCCTCATATGACCACTCTCTTTCCGGTTGGTTGGATACTATGTTCTCAATGTTTTTGGATACTTCTTGTAACTGATCTTCATTTAGAGTCGATTTACCTTCCCGTTCCTGAATTTTTAGCTCTGTTACTGATGCACCAAATTTAATTTTGATTCTTCTGTGGTCACTCCCTAAGCTTTTTATACCTTCCTCGTCTATTTCCATACTCCCTAGCCTGTTATACAGCTTTGGGGACATGAGGCAGTAGTCTATCGTTGAGTGAGAGGCGTTTCTCTCCCACGTGATTTTTCCATCGCATTTTACTTGAGCATTAACTAGTACTAGATCTAGAGCATCACAGAACTCTTGCAACATTCTCCCTGTTGTGTCTGTGTACCCATCAAAATCTTCTAAATGGGCATTCATATCTCCCATGATAATTATTTCTCTATTTAAACCAATTTCTCTGACATCCCTCGCTATGCATGACAGGTGCTGTGCATTTTCTTCTTTTGAATCCCTTCCCGTTTTCAAGTAGACAAATCCGAGTAGTGTGTTCAAATCCGTAATCTGTCCTATCAACCATAGGTGTTCCCTGCATCCCTCATTCACCCTCTCCCAGTCTTGCCCTTTGATCAGTACTCCTACCCCTCCTCCCCTTCGTTCTCCGCTACTCCTGTTGCATCCCAACCAAAAATAATCCGCTATGTATGGTGGCTCCTCCATATCCCTAAGGTGGGTCTCCGCCAATCCATATACCTGAAAATTTTCCGCCACCAACTGCTTCTCAAGCTCTTCCCATTTTAGTCTCTTTCTACCTCCCTGCATGTTTATAAAACCAATATTTAGCTGTTTCTTTCTCTTCTTCTTTCTATTCCTGCAAGGCCTCCCCCAGGGAAGGTGTCCGCTTCACCTCCCACGCTAACCTCCTCAGAATTTACGGCTCTCCATGCTGGCCGCCATGAGAAAACTCGGTACCAGTGTTGCTGCATCTCTAGGTCATCTTTAGGCTAAACCTGACGGAGAAAATCTGGCAACGGAGCAACGCCGATGTACGCTGGAAGCTAGAGCCGGTTTGCTTTCGTTGTTTTTGTATGGTCGGAGCAAGTCTGGCAACAACGCACGTTGTTTTGCTTCGACGGGAAGCCAGCAACGACGCACGTTGTTTCGCTTCGCCGGGAAGCCAGAAGCTCCGCTGTTAGCGAACACATGTAGCGAGGATGTGACCGGAGAAGTGCCCCTGTGATGTTCCCGGAAGACGGAAAGTGTCATTCGTAATCGTCGTGTGTGCTTTGAAAGCGAAGGGAGTCGCAGGATCCACGAGTGCGCGACCACAAGCCAAGGTTCACTCACGAAAGCGCTGCTGCGCTGCGTTGACTGCGGCGATCTCGTTCTGTTTGGTGCAACACGGCGATGCGACAAAGAGCTGAAACGTTCGTGGTGTGTGTGCGGTGCTTGGATGCTTGGAGGTAGAAAGCCACATTAACCCGGAGCGCAAATTGGTTGTTGTGGCGTTGAGTTTAACGGGTTCAGTTCCGTCGTCGTCAGCTGTTCCAGTCCAGCTGGGGCGAGCGTCTTTAAAAGTAAATCTTCCTTCGTTCCGTTTCAAAATGTGGAAGATTCCCGACGCATACCGTGAGTAAAAGGGTTCGGGCGTTTTCAACAAAATTACGTCGTTTTAATTGAACAATGGACTCCGGATTGTTGTCCTAAATCTGCCGTTTTTATGCTTCGCGTTGTTGGACTGCGGTTCAGCAGCGACGTGTTTGCACAGCGACGCACACCGCTCGAGTAGGTGATTCGGTCCTGCAAACGACTGGTTATACATAATCTCAGGGAAACTTAAGTATACCACCGATATTTAAATTTCCTGTAAATCTCGTGTGAGTTTGTTGCGCTCATCATGTGGTGTGAATAAATTTGGGCAAGATTTCCTACCTGCCCACAGACGCATGAACTGAGACCATTTTTTACGTAGTGAACATAGTGCTTTTTATTTGTTTTTGGAAGAGGCGTTGGTGCATTTAATATGGTACAATCACTTGAAAGTTCAGAAATAGGGGAGAGCGTTCAAGCTTTCCCAACTTCGTCTCTCTTCTCTCTGGCATTGCCCCTAGTTTCAAATTTCAGTACACGTACGTACGTACCTACTAGCAGGTACAAACTGTTCTAAAGCAGGTAAAAGTCTGGGAAGTCGGGACGGTGCGAACTCCGTGTTTCGCGCTTTTTGCAAGGTGAGTGGGGAAGTGCTTTTGCGAGGTGTGCGGAATACGCAGACGATTTTGTTATACCCGTCGTGTGCGCGTCTCATGTATTTCATTTATTTCGGCTCGGGAGAGACGGGGTGCCGCAGATAGGCCGAAGGCCCATACCGGGTGGCCTGCAACACAGTGGCTTCACAAAGGGGGGGGGGCGCGGCGCGTTCCGCCCCGGGTGCAGCGCTCAGGGGGGTGTCGCGGCGGGCCACAAGAGCGGGCGGGGGGGGGGGGGCGGGGTGTCGCGGTGGGCCACTCGAAAGCGGAGGAGGGGGGTGTCGCGGCAGGCTACCGCTCCGGGTGCCGCTGACTCTCGTGACGCCACTGCTGCAACACCCAAATTAATAGAAATAAAAAGAATTAAAAAAAGGGGGGGGGATAAGATGATCTACAAAGGCGCAATCACAAGCCAAGATTTACGATAACAATGCGTTTGCTCCGGTGGACCGTGTGGTTGTATTTTACCCTGCTCTCTGCAACACAGTGTCATGACGAAGAGCTGGAACGTTCACGGTTTGTGCTGGGCTCACGGTCTCCGAAACCGAAACCAGATCAGCGAGATAACTGCCTTGTGTACTCCGAAATAACGGAAGCAATAAGTTGTCGAAAGCCCGTTTTTAGGGTTTCGAACCTAGTAAACAAGAATAATATAATTAAACTTAGTTGTTTGTATGCAGGCGGACATATGTAAAACAACAATACATTCGCTTTCCCAAACGAAAAGAAAGTAACGCTCAGTCCGCCGTATATGGCAGCAACTTCTTCAAAGCAAAACCTATGCTGGCAACGTAAGCGGTTTTCTAATGGCCGCCACCGCGGTGAGCCGCGTTCCCTTTCCCTCTTTCCCCCCCTGATCTCTAGCCATCATAGTAATATGGCGGACAGCGCAATGGCGGCAGGCTGCCATAAAATAGCCGTAGATCTAGTACACTGTACCGTGGGTGATATTTCGTGCTTGATTGAAGTTGTTCGACGAAGCAGATTCTTGAAACCCGGCGTGAACGGTAGCCTCGTCTTTGAGGACCCGGCGAAAGTTCTACGAAAGCGCAGCACCGGGGAAAGCAGCGCAGCTCGCATCGAAAGCAGACTACGTACCGGCGTCTGCTTTCGATGCTTTTTTCGATGCGACTTTCGATGCGTGCTGTGCTGTTTTTCCCCGGTGCTGCGCGATTTCGTGAAACTTTCACCGGGTCCTCAAAGACCGGGCTACCGTTCACGCCGGGTTTTAAAAACATGTTTTGTCAAACAATTTCAATCAATCACGAAATATCACCCACGCTATTTTGATGGCAGCCTGCCACCACAACTGCCAAAACGCCGTCTGCCATGGATGGATGATGGTGGCTGCCAGGTGGCTTCAGCAGCTGTATCTTGGCTAGAGGTGATATAACTCTACCAAAAAGATGGCCGCCAGTGACCGCATTCGCGGAGCGGGCAAACGCGATCCAGCAATTGTCATTGAGATCAGTGTTCCCGTCCATAGGCGGTGCTGGTCAAACGCGATCCAGCAACTGTCAGTGAGGTCAGTGGGTTAGAACTAGAGCCACTCTATGTGGCAGCGTAGCTGCCAGAGTAGCGCCACGCTTTTCCCTGTGCCGCCTCTCACCGCGATTGGTCACACGCGGTACCATAGCAACGAGCCGAGCTGGCACCGTGCCCATAGCAACCGAGTGACTACTCGTCACGTGACCTCGCAAGAGCCGTGATGTCACTGGTAAGATGGCAGCGCCCAGAGCTGGTGGATGCGAGTTTGTTCGGTGCGCGGTAGTCGTAATGTGCAGCTGCTTGCCGACGATTTCGGACTTCTTCGTGCTCTCTGACGCAGGTATAACGTGAAGATCTGAAAGAATGAGACTTTATACCTTTTCTGTGCAAGATCGCTCTGGATATTAGCACCTGTGCGACAGAATCAGTCATATCGCCGTAGTGGTGCTCGGATTCCCGGATGTGTTCGAGGATCGATAAGGCTTTTAGCATGCAATTTTCGCATACTCTTGGCTTTGTTTCAACGTTGGAGTGTCTGAGAACCGATGCGAAATGTATGAGTCGCAAGTTGGGCCTTGGGGAAGTTGTTTCAGCCCCAGGTAACCGCATAATCACAGAAACGTTTAGCGAGGAAGCTCCTGCGATCTTTACGTTTTGTACTAATCAACGATTTTACGATATAGCTTTTAGGATAAAATCTTCGCATTTTTCTAGCTTCCTTTGAAAGTTTGAATTTCTGAGAATCGAAACGAAAGGTATACCTCGCGTGTAAGGGCCTAGCGGAAATTGTTTCAGCCCTGGGTCACCGAATAATCACAGCAACTTTTAGCGAGGAAGCGCCTGCGATCTTTAACCTTTTGTTCTAATCGACGATTTTACGAATTGGCAGTTCTGAAGACTTTGATATAACGTGCTTTCGTTGCAATGGATTGCATTTGATCGCAGTGTTTTTTGGTTTATTTTTTCAAGTGACAAGCTGGCGTTTGCTCAAATGACGTATATGAAATGACCTGTTATATAACAATGCATCAACACATACTATTAAACTTAGATGCTCAGAGATGTGTTCGTCTTTGTAATTAACAAGTTACAGACATAATTATTTTTACGTGTAATATTTATTTTCTGTAGCTGGGCCCGTTTTGTGCTCATTAATGTCAGTGTGCTATGATGTTATCATCATGTGTGTATGGTTCTAAATATCCTCTTTGCAATGCCTACAAAGGCCAAAATGACGTCAGCCGACCCCAGCTCACGCATTGGACACGAAAACTGCGTCACTCGGACGTATGCGCTCGTCAACAATCAATTCGTCGACGAATATTTGAATTCGCGTTCGTGGCCAATGAGTGCACTGACGGAACTTATCATCACTGGCGAATGCCAAGTTCTATGGTGTGCTTAAAAAGCACGGTGGAAGCTTGGGGTCATCGCACCGGTGCCCTAGCATGTTACGACCGCGTGATTTCACAGTTCGCTTTTGAGTTGAGGATTACAGCTAAGAAAGAAGAAGTTAAAAAATCATTTCATGGTCCCTTTAACACGGATATGTGTGCTACACCAGATAAAAATATTGACATTTTGCATGCCGGTAAACTTCCGGACGACCACTTGGCCTGTCGGCAAGAACACCTCATATCCGGCGTCCGTCTCTTTTGATGGCGTTAACAATCCTCTGGAGACCACCATGCTGTCCTTCTTGGTTTAACCTTGTCGACTGTTCATCGCCCAAACGAGGGTGAGACCGTCGTCGACGTCGCTCCTCGCCAGTCGGTGAGATAATCTCATCTTGAATGAATGATTGGGTCTTGAAGAAGTATGATGCTAAGCATACATTCGCTTACTATGGGGCAGTCGAGCAACAGTCATGTCCCGAGGCAATCGTCCTGTCGTGGCCGGCGTTTTCGGATTTTGTTTCATAGGAGCGAAGTCCGAAAGTACAAGGACGGTACGTACGTCCCACCAAGCGGCCGCCATCCCGGCGGCGCGGAAAACCACTCGCCTTGTCCGTGCACCTACGATACTTAGCAGCTCTCGTCGCCCGACAGTCCCCGGGCTGCAAATCGTCTCACTTCACAGAAGAAACAGACACCGTTCCTCCAGAGGCCCGTGCCGTACCGCCATGCCAAGCGTCTTTTACCACTTTTCAATGAACGAATGGAGATATCAACTAGCAAAAAATTGCCGCCCGGCGTCGCTAGCAGCACGGTTACCATGGCAACCTCCCAGGCCCAAAATGGAGATCACTATCGGCGCTTCTGACGTCGTGCATCTAGATAATTTTGCGTCGTGTCGCTACTCTGGCAGCTACGCTGCCATATAGAGTGGCTCTAGTTAGAACTAACGTTGATTAGAACAGTCGCACATAAAACCCGCGTTTCTCCTACCCGGCCGCTTCCTCCTCTCATAATGTGTAGGTGGTTAAAACTAAATAAGCTATAATAATGGTGTATTATTCATATTTAGTTTCAGTTTCAGTCAGGGGAAAAGAGGTTCGTGGGAAGTTGGGCCAATAAATGAACTGCGCTTAGAGTATCGGCACCCTCTTCCCCGACAGTAGTTGTGGGCGCCGCCATTTTGGTGCTTGTGCAGAGCAGGCGTAACTGCCGATCGTCATGATTCAAAATTGCGACTTCCTCAGCGTTATATTCGGTGTTAGGAAGCTCATGTAATATTGCTTTGCTTTGTCGCAAACTGTTTAAAGTGGAGGACGGAAAAGCGTTTCTTGTGATTTCAGATACAGCTTCAAATAACTGGCAACCATGATTTTAAGCCACAATATGGCCAAGTGTCGCTACTCTGAAGCGTAGCTTATTTAATGACACTATTCATGCCCTTGTTCAAGAAGCTTGTAATACCTGGAGGGGCCATGACATGAGCCCCGTGGATTCCACAAGCCACTACCTTTTGACACCTCCTCTTCCTCATTGTTCCCGCTAGTGCCACTAAAGTAGCTACGCTTCAAAGTAACGACACTTGACCATAGTGTGGCTTAAAATCATGGTTGCCAGTTATCTGAAGCTTTATCTAAGATCACAGGAAACGCTTTTCCGTCCTCCACGAATGTTTAAACAACCCGCGACAGAGCATAGCAATATTGCATCAGCTTCCTAGCACCGCATCTAATGCAGAGGAAGTCGGACTTTTGGATCATGACGGTCGGCAGTTGCGTTTGCTCTGCACAAGACCCAAAATGGCGGCGCGCAAAACAATTTTGGGGAACGGAGTGCCTATACTTTAAGCGCAGCTCATTTAGTGACTCTAGACATGAAGTGAACTCGGGTGTATCCTTTCCCTCTTCGTCTTTATCGTTTATTGATTTCAATTATATCAAATAATGAACACTTTATATCACGCTACGCTTGTGTAATTATTTGTCTTAGATTTATTAACCTGACCCAGTACTTAAACCGTTCATTTATCGATAGTAAATCTTCAAATATATTTTCTAAATGTGAAGGTAAAACGACACGGAGATTGATGATGATACAGACGCCAACGCCGCCCTCGAAAATTTTTTGAACTTAGAAATCAGCAGTTTTGTCTGCCATCCGCCAGGTAGCGCAACAAAACACTTAAACAGTTTTTAATTGTTTTTAAAATTAGTTAAGCTCTACACCTATCAAGAAACCAAAGCAAGATCATTGGGAAAATCTAATACATCGCAATGTATATCTATTCCATACAATAAATGTTATTAGATGCCAATAAATCTGTTTGATGTCCAAAAAAGATGTGCGTCAAAAACAGGTAAGTTTGAAGGGCTCCCGGAGCGTTATGACTTTGAAAATAAAAAAAAGCCACCGTCCACCTCTTGGGCAACTATTGTAGTTCTGAATGTTAAAAAAGATTTTACCATAGTTTAATTATTCACTTAGCGGCATTTGAATTACCATGACTCGAAGCACAAAAAGTGCTACGTTTGATATAGAATATCTAAACAAAACAATTTTACACAACATTAATTTTTTTCAGCATATTACCAATTATAAGCACTACATCTGTAGCTAATTTCATTGCCCTAGCGCTTGTCATTAAAAACATATTTGTGCTGAAAAATGTCAATTTTAGGGCAATATTTGGTAGAGCTGAAAAAAACAAAGTAGTGCAAATACCAAAAAAGTATATCGTTACATTCTGCTCCGACATCATCTTAACAAAACTGTTCTATTGGAACCGTGTTATCTTTAATGAATCGTTCATAAAACATGAGCCAGCGGAGCAAGTGAGGGTCCGCGCCATCATATTCGCAACGCTACAAATGCGCATGAACAGTATAAACCAATACATACATAATACCAAATGAAAGAGGATTGCATTGCCTTTCGAATGACATCAATCCTACAAAACAGTATTTAAAAGGAGATGAGTAATGACCTGCCAAAAAGTACCTAAACTGCCACATTCAGTGGGACCGTGGCCTTAATAAATGGATAAAACTAGGGACTAGTGTGAAGTAGACCTCTCTTATTGACGTTCACACGAAAAAAACTCGCCCGAAGACAAACATTTCTTTTCGACCTGAAAAAAAAGTAAAAATAAGAAAGACAACTTTTTTTGCCGGGCTTGACTGATGAGGCAGGGCTTCGCGGACCCCTAGAATGCCTTCGCGGACCCCCATTTGGGAACCCCTAACCTAGGAGACTATATAATTCGAAACAAAATACAAGACATCCATCGACCAACGCTTGTTATACCGACCATCCGACAAACCTTTGCGTTTTGTGACGTCACGCAGCAGCTACGGATGTCAGCCATTGACACTGGCGAAATTCAGGGTGCAGTTTCGTACATACGCTCATGAAAGGTTTAATTAATAACGGGAGATCATATATCAAAATAAAAATGTTGTTTGTGTACATGAAGGCTCCCTCGACGTAACGAGCGCAAAAACTTAAGTACTTCCGGTTTCGACCGGACAATCCCTTTAATGCAACGAATTGGAAAGAAAAACGCAGTAACTGACCGATTATTTCGTCGGCCTGACTGAGAAATGTTCCAAGCTACCTTGTACGTACGAATTATTTGAGATATTTGCTTTTATGATCGAGCGCAGGGAGAAAATGCACTCACTTTTTCCCGTAGAAATGCATTACCGGAAGTCAATTTTCGACTGGTTGCTGTCTGCTTTAGAGCACTATATAGCTCCTACGGAGCAGAGTAGCGCAATCCTTTGATCCGCGTGTTTTGCCGACAACATGGCCGACCGAGCAGCTCGGCGCGAGTCACGTGGTACTCAGGGTTCCAGGAGGCGGCCCGCCCTATGGGAGAATACATGGAGATCGACGCAACACGGCTAATTAAAAAATAAACGGCGAGTTCACACTTTTCAAAACTAGTCTGTCGTGAAGTTGGTAAAGCACTAAACACTTTATCAAAGTTTTAATGATATCGGATGCGTGTGCAAATTTTGAGAAGGCAATTTCCAAGGCAATGGCGTTTGAAGCAGACGATTTTTGCAGGCAGCGGAGATGGGCTCTTTGGGTTGGCCGGAGTGGGTCACGTGGATGCTGTGACGTCGCCGCGTCGTCTGCTGCATGATGCCGCTCGTGCAATTTTTAAAAACAAATTACGTCCTTAATTGGCACACAACTCAGCGCAAATGATTCTAAAATGTTCCTTTATTATGTCAAAAACTATTGCCGTTCCGTACATCTCCACAACATTGAAGAAACAACGATTTTCTCACGTTCCCCATGCATTTCTGACCGGAGTTGGAACCTCCGGGCGTTCGCCGCTAGTCGCCGAGAGACGGCGTTCTAGATTGCGCTACTCTGCTCCGAAGGAGCCTATATGATGCTCTAGTCTGCTTCAATTTGCGTCAGCACACTAGCGCCACTTGAACCTCTGGCGTGTCTGGCGTACATTATATTAACTCTATGCTTTCATCCCATGGAGTTACGGCTGGTGACGTCACAACCGCAAGAGGCCGCCGCTCGCCGCGATCCTGGTGGTGGAACACAGCAGCCGAGGTGGATGCGGGCGGACGCACGTTCTCTCGCTCCCTGAGCACACCCAAGCTTTAGCGACACCGCGATGACGGCGACGCTTGCGGACGCTGTCCTCTCTTCGCCGGCGCTTCTGGTACCAAACTCCAGGACCTCGCTAGGCCATCTTCCTTGGACGCTCCTGTGGCTCGTTTTGTTGCCACTTCGAAGACAATCCAGTGCATGCTTGGCTAAGTTATGTTCTAAATGTATTATTTTTAAAACTTCCATCTACACAAAGAGTGAATAATTATAGGCACGCCTTCATTTTCTCATTGCTTCTGCGCAAACTTGGAAATATAAAGCGCAAAGCGACAGACAATGACACGAAGTAGAGAGGACAGCGCCACTCCATGTCCATTCCAATAGAGCTGTCCCGTCTACTTTATCTCCTTACCGGTCACTTTGCGCTTGATATTTTCGGTATGTTGTACCATTGGCCCACCTTAATCATTTAGATACTTTTGCACAAAACGTTCTTCACGGACAGTTATGTGTTTATATTAAAAAGGAACGGAATGACTTTCTAATCACTTCCCTTTGATACCTACACGACTTCAATCTCGTTGATTTTGCGGAGCTTTTTTGCAATGAAATTTGTTTTTTTGCTTATTGTCATATTTGTTTGAGGATTTAGTGGCCGCGTAACACTGTTAGAGATATGCTTTACTCGTATTATGCGTCTTTGTTTTTGCCATTCGTATTCTTCGCATGATAGGCTTCCCAACCCGTACCAAATGAGTTCGCTGCTTTGTTACTTCGGTGTATCAGTGAGACTCTCTCGCATTGATCTCTACAGCTCTTTAAATTCCCCTTTGTAGTATCTTTGGGGGACCACTTTTTATAAACTACAAAATACCTTGTATTTTAAATAGGTGTCCGAATGCACTATGGCTTCCTCAGTTACGCCTACGACGCGTGGCGTGAACCTCGGTTACCATAGCAACCATCTTTCACTTCATTTCATCTATCTACCTCAAAGGCGTCTTTTCGGACACATTACATGAGCGGGGATTATCGGCAAATGGAAAATATATTACGAACATTACAAGTTTACAAATTGACATATAAGAACCATTAGAAATGAAAGTACACAAAATACACAAATTTGTATACACATCAGTCATAATACAAACGCTCACAGAGTTCCTTAAACAGTACATGATTTATGTTGGTCACGATTTCGTCCATGCAAGTTGTTCCATTCTGTTAACGCTCTGTATTAGTGGGGAAAACACGGAGAAGTTATTATACGACCGATATTTTTTTAAAGTTTGCACGAGTTATCTGCTTGAGAAGAAATATAATGAGCTCCTTGAATATAAGTATTTCTGAAGTGTGCATATGTACGTGTTGGAAGCGTTGTGGAAGCTTGCCGTCAACACGTGCTCAGCAGCAACGAGCTCAGCTATGGCTGCGTGAGAATACCACATATGGGAAAGGAGCACGCCGACGGCGGCGCTTCTGTCGCCTGTTGCTCGTAGAGAGCCTAGATTGTAGAGAGGGTCCAACTCAAACCATGGGGAGCGTTGGCAGTTTAATGGCGGACGAATCTATCGCAGATTAATCGCAAGTGCTCATGCGCTCCGTTAGTGCGTGGCTGGGAGGAAAGCAGGCGGAAGGGCGGAGACACTCCCGGACGACCGACGCGTTCGTCATCAGTAGTTTTTATTACAAACGCGGTCCATGAACCACGTGACCCCAAACGAGCAGTTGGAGATTCTCTGTAATACAGGCTTCTCTGATTGTTCGCTGCCACCTAGCGGTTGTCGCCGCCTACTCGTCAGGAAGCAATTGTGACGAAGTGCGCAGGCTACGGCGTTCGTCATTATAACGACGGAATTTAAGGCTCTCACAAATTCCGCAAGATTTTTCCGCGGAGCAAAAATTCAGCGAACGTAATCTGAGTGCAGCGGCTGAAAAAGACCTACAGATGAAAATGATATGTTTGCCGCTAGAGGCGCTCTGGTCGGGGCTTGAGTTATGTCCGCTCCTTTCCTCTAGGGATCGCAGTAATCAACTAGGTTCAAGTTGCCCGTTCACACTCTTACGACCTCTTAAGTCTTGATTCCTTGACAACCTCTTAAACCAGAGGACACAGTGGCGCCATCTATCGGTGTTGCAGTGTGAACTTGGACTAATCCGTGCATATTTGCTATTTCTCCCGCGCATTGATCGCTTTCTTTCTTGTCTCATAGAAAAACTTTTAGGAAACGTTATATAACGAGTCTCTTCTCATAGGTATTACGCATATCTGACCTCGAAAATGTCGCAAAACCGCCGCTCTTGTGAAATGCAGTTCCACGATCACCGCATAAGATGGCGCCAGAAATGAAATTTTAAGAAGTTTCTAACAGATCTGGTCTCTCTCGGTCTGAGAGTCGTGTCCGCAAGAGTGTGAACGGGCCTTAATAAGATAAAATAAATAAAATCACAAGAAAACGTCGCTTACGTAAATGAAATTTCAAAATTGTAAAGTGCTCTTTTTTGTAGTCATTTTCATGCTACAGGGAGAGATACATTTGCATAGCAAGACGGGAAGACTTAAAGAATCATCTCTCGGGAACCTAGGAGAATTCAGTTAGAGGGTGGATTCATACAAAATTTGATAGCGTGCAGTCAATACTATATATCCCTCCGGGAACTTTGTGAAATACTTGATGGCTGTTTAATAAACTTGATAGAACCAAAACCGAACGAAGATTTTTATGGGAGTCAATGGAGGAAATCAATTTTTTTTCTCCAGGAACCTACAAAAACAGTCATAGTTTAATAAAACTTTTCTTGAACTAATAAATTTAATTTATCTTAAAATACCTGACAGAACTTTCCGTTATTTGCTTTTATCGGGTAGATTTGCTGTTTTCACACATCTGCCAAGAGATGGCGCAAGTGGTCCATGTCCCGGATTGCTAGGGATGTCGCGTCGGACCTTTCTAACAATGTTGCGGAATGGGCACCCCCTTCCATTCCCATTCCATTCCAGGGTCGCGAAAATGCGGAATGATTCCAGACAAGGCGGCCGCTTTAAGGGGCGATGCAACAATTTTTGTACTTTGCGCAAATACCGCTTAAAACGGATCCCTGACGTTAATGACCTTTGAAACACGCGTTCGTTTTTCACCCCACGCAATAGAAGTCCCAGTAAAAAAATTAAAGAAAAACAAGCAGCGTTCACCCCCTCAACTCGCAGCCAGAACAAGCGGCCACGTGATCTGGAGCCGATTATATGCCGCCAATGTTGATCATAGCCACGCGCTGGGGTTGGCAAAGCACAGGACACGCGCTGAGTTACAGACATTGTTATGGCTCGGCTATTGTCGTCGTTGCAGCGATTGGACACGGGCCACTACCCGAATGCTTCTCGAGCTAGTAATTATCACGAGCCCAAATCGAGTGCCCACGCAATGCTCGGGTCCAATTTATGAACAGCATTCAAATATCGTCATATGGGTGTACTGCGATCCCCACTTTACGTCATCAAACTCATCAAATTTTGCAAAGGAGAGATTGAATGAAAATGATCGCTTTTGTCTCTGAAATTACACCGCAACAAAGGAGTTTCTTGGCCAGTGGCGTTGCGTGCGAGTAACCTTGAGTCCCACTAGTGCCAGTAAGCTCGTGTAAAGTGAAAAACATTCCAATTGAATATTGTTGCACCGCCCCTTTGAGCCGCCCCAGGGTGAGAGGTCAAAGCAGAAGGCCCGAACGGCTTTGTGGTGGCGCCTGGGATCAAAAAATGCCCCGAGCGTAGGAGTGAGGTCGTGCGCACCTGAGGCTATGTAATGTAAATTTGGGGGTTTACGTGCCAGACTAACAAAGGGTATCTGCCATGCCCCAGCGGAGGACTGAGGATTAATTTGGACCCCCTGGGAAACTTTTGACGTGGAACCGGAAGCTCGGATACACGGCGCCTTTTCCGCAATAAGCCTCCATCAGTTTACGGGCACCTGAGCGAGGATTCAAACCCGCCAACTGGGGATTCGTAGGCCGGCGCTTTGCCTCGAATCATGGGAATCAGATGTTAAAATGTACCCTCCCCATCTTCTGAATGGTTTTTATGAACTAAAACTAAATATCTTCTGTATGTCCGCCAAATAAATATGTTCACGTTTTGTCTAATAATTACTCATAAAAATGCTCTACAAAAAAAAAAAAAGAAACCCCGCTTAGTATGACACAAACGTATCCGTTTTGCGCGTGACGTTATTTTTCACTTACTTTATAGTCTTTTTTCTCTCCCTCTTTTGTCTTCATTCCTTTTTATCAATAAAAATTATGTTGTCTTTCCCGTGCTGTCTTATGAATATGTCGAATGCTGAGTGTCTTTACGTTTATGTTTGTTTTTCCCTGTGCTGCTACGGGGGCAGAGGCTAGTCAAGCAGCGTTTGAGATGCTTTTTTTCTAACTCCTTTCTCTGGTTCAGGTATCAATAAAAGAATTTGAATTTGAATTTAAAGCCACTGAGGCGGCATGAGGCTATGCGGTCTACGATCTTGTTACCGCGGAGCCCCACATGGGCAAGGACCCACCGGAGCCAGATGGAGTATCCATGTACTTCAACCTGGCGGGTCACCCGTCTCGCCTCGTTAGCATATGGTCGTGGACCTGGCTTGCGTATACGCTGAATGCTTCCGCGGGAGTCCGTGATGACAACGATTGGTTGTGGAGGCAAGGACTTCATCACATCATCCATGATCGCCACAAGTACGGCGGTTGTGGACGACACCATGTGGATAGTGCGGGCGCTCCTGTACTCTTGTAAGGCCGGTATGTGAAAGGCTGCCGTGCTGCTGGGCCGAACCCTGTTCACCGATCCGTCCGTGTATATGCGAAGGTGCCGAGGGTACCTTGCGGTCAGGTGTTCTTCATCAGCTGCCTTGAGAAATGGAGAGGGCGTATTGCTTGGCACTCGCCGGAGAGGGATTCTACTAAATGCAGGCCTGCCTCCCAGGGGGATGTCGTGCCGTGTCTTCAGCCTCTTGATTAGGGCCTTGCCCGGGCAGGTGTCTTCTAGGCGAATGTTCTGCAGCAAAAGTCGTTGGGAGGCTCGAAGGTGCAAAGGAAGCGACCGGGCCTCCTCGTATACCCTCTCGTTTCTTGCGCTGCTGCGTACACTTCGCGATGTTCGCTGCCCTGCACGGTGCAGCCGTTCAAGCTTTTCGGCCTGGCTAGGAAGAAGGTGCATGTATGGCCGTGATGTTCCTTGCGGCGAGTGCCTCTGTAGGCGCCTGCTGGGCTGACGTGCGTAGCACGTGGCTTGGTCACTTGCTTACGAGGTTTCTCCTTTTGCTGAGTCAAGCGGGTGCCGGAGTTGCTATCCTCGGGAAGACACAGGTGTTGATTGTCGATGTCGAGGTACCCGGTAGCTGGTTCGCGTCGAATTCCGCAACAATGTTTGACGGGGTTAGAGGGAGCGGTCCAGGGCCGTGGATCCCGCAATGTTTCTTGCAGCGAGTCTTTCGCCGTAAACAGTCATAGACGGTCGTAACCAAGTCGGTCATGCACAGACGCAAATGTCGCAACCAGCTCACAAGATACCTATGTGATTCTCATATTCGAGAACAATCATACAAGTTTCCGACATCGACATTAACTTCTCTGAAGACTTTTTGTTTTGGAAGTTGTTTATTTACAGCTATGTACACAATAAAATATGCTACTTGAAAGGAACTGATAAACAATTCGCGATATGTCAATCGAGCTGGCTGGCATCTTTATCGATCTTGTTGTTGATCAGCTTCCTCATCATTGGGTCCGTCCTCCAGGAGTATTCGGGAGGTCCAAATGAAAAACATGCGTCTCCCTCCAAGATCGAGTCGCCTTCCACGTAGTACATCATGTAAAAGTTGCACATCTCGTCGTTACCTGTGGAACTAAAAAGAAAAAGCCATGTCAAGTAAGCTGGGGGCCCAACCCCTTTTAGTCTCATTATGAGCGGGTATAATCACTACTGCGTCACGAATGTTAAAGATGCTAGGCTAGCTGTCTTGCTGCTTTGGCCAATGTTTTTTCTTCTCTGCGGCGGGAAGAAAAGGAGCTCATTTGATGATGGACTTTAAATACACCGTCATAAATGCAGTGTTGTAGGCGTTACCGAAAAAAGCAACGAAATACGTTACTTGTAAATAAAAGGAACGCGTTACCGACCTACGTTACCTCGAAATAAAAAGAACGCGTTACCGTTACCCATAAAAAGAAACCCGCGTTACTTTTGCGTTGCTTGTTTGAACACGAACTTACACTTTTTACTGTTCTTACGGTACAGGTGTGCATAAGCGCCATATGTCAAGAAACATAATGTTCATGCAGAAACTGAACGTAATTACTTTATCTTTTTTACAGTTTTTGCCTAAATACTCGCGAAAAAAATGCAAAGGAATTCAAAACACTAAAATATTCACTTAACTTTGCGACAAAAAACACGAAAAAAAAATTGAAGTATAAGTTTTTAAGTCTTGGGAAGAAGAAGTAACGTGTAACGTAACTACGTTACCCGTTACTCGAAATAAGTAACGCAAGTACGTTACCCGTTACTCGAAATAAGTAACGCAAATACGTTACCCTTTACTGTTGTGAAGAAGGAACGAGTACGTTACTATGTTACCGAAAAAACTTACGCGTTACCGCCAACACTGCCGAAATGGGAAGGGGGGGGGGGGTTGACTCCCCGGGCCAAGTAAACACATAAATTAAAAAAAAATTCACAACTTTTTTTTTTGTATGTTGCGGATCAAGTATTGATTGTTTTTGGGTGATTGTTGGGTTGGGCGACACGAAGTGGAGTACATACCTTAGGCATAACTACAACAAAAAGGTATTGCAACGAAAAAAAGGTAGAAACTCTAACCCGAGAAAGTGAAGGAGAGGAGGAGACGATCAGAACGCCGCGCACTGATTGGAGTGATTAGGGGGTAGACCTAAAGCCTAGAGCTGCCTTTGTCTCCACTGCACTCGTAAGATGCCAGACACTGGCGTTCCGCGTTCTAATACGTTCGACGAGTGCAGTTGAGACAAAGACAAGCTCTAGCTAGAAGTCTACCCACTAATCCATCCAATCAGAGCTCGGCGTTCTGACGTCTCCTCCGCGCTCTTGTTTCCTCCTCTCCCCCACTTTCTCGGCGCATTTCTCCGCGCACGAACCCTTTGAATTCTAGCGCCTTCCAGTCACCCAATAAAGTGATTTGCTATTTTTTTCCAAGTCTGCTACGTCAGAATTCAACATGGCGGCCGCTACGAAAAAGACAGCAGCGGTATATAGCTTCGTACACATGACTATAGAACATTACAACATTTTGTATTTTCACAGGGGTGGTGCTTGTTTGTACTTTTGCTCGCTCGTGGAGCCGTGGGACCACGTGTAGGGTGAAAAACCGAAGCAGCAGTAAATAAATACGTATTTGAATACTAGAAGCGCTATGGCGCAGGCAACTTAACGTTAGTTCAACTCAAATTAAAAAAAAGTTTATCTTACGTTTATATGTACTTAAAAAAAGTATATACTGGCGTCTAAGTAGATAATCACGAGAGCTTGTGTCAACAGACACCCTGCAAACTGATAAAGAGCGGGCTCAGCTGCAGAGGCATGTGCGAAACACAGGATCAAGCTGAAAATTTGCGGACAACTGTACGTGGTTACGGAAGCGTGTGTTTCACAGTGTTGGCTGTTCTGTCAAACTCTTTTGTATTTTTTTTAAATTCACGATTAAGTAGATACACCTTTTTTCATTCACTGCGTCAAATGTACTTTATATATCACTTGCTATATTACCCAAGCATCAAGGAGAATGCAGGGATTGGTGTTCCACGCGCCACACGCGCACGCCTTCCCGGTATAAAAGATTCGAAGTAAATAACCAAAATAAAGCGTTGACGAACGCGCGTGCAAGATGCCATTTGTTTTAGGTGTTTGCTTTAGAAAAGTTACTACTGCTGAGGCCAGCACGTGCGGCGCGTGGAACACCAATCTCTGCATTCTCCTTGATGCTTGGGTAATATAACGATAGGTCTATTCAGTCTCAATCGCTTGCATGCAGAAATACCTTCCACAATGTTACCCTTGCCTCAGAATTGGTTCAAACAGAATAATAGACACATCTGAACTAGTAGTATAAATTACAAAACACGAAGTCTTTTTTTTTTTTTTGTTCTCGCAAAGTTTTCTGAATATTTAAGTTTTGTCTGAGAAGCTGAGGGGCTCTACTGACAACACTGAATACGTGACGTCAAATGTTGTAATACAGGGCCAGTACCACTGGTTTCTATTGTGGTAGGCTGGATAGTGGATTGAGGCTTGTCTTTCCGGGGTCGAGTGGCACCGCCTGCAGACATCGCTTGACACCACCTAATGCCTGGGACTCAATGGGAGAAACGGGCAAAACTGCAATTTCTTACCTTATTAGGTTGTTCTCGGCGATGAAACTTTTATCGTATTTTCTGAAAATGACACCTAAAATTTTGGGCGCAAATACCAAAGGCCTTAGGATACCAATATCATCTTCATTTTTTTTAAAGAAAATGATTTGGGGTTAAGGGTCCAGCTCTTTGCGCTGTGTCTCTTGGTTTCTGACCCTAACTTGTGGCGCTTCTTGTCGGAAGGAGCTATGTACCAACTAGTCCATCTGTCACTATTGGTTCTAACCTTGTTTGGGCGTAAATTGTGATATGGTTCAATAAGACAAGGGTTGCCGAGAGTCAAAGTGGAATCGTTCGTGATCTAGAAGTCATCGGAGCTTAGCAGACGATAAGTTAGAAGGCACTTACTGGGGTCATTCGCGTCGTTTCAAGCGCTTGTACAGAGTACTCCTGGTGCAAGCTTTTTCTTTGAACTGCAGGGAGGGCTTCTGTGACGAACTAAGACTCGGAACGTGTCGTTCATTTGTTGAACGGGTCATTTATTTAGCAACTGAAGCAAGCGACGCCGGCACAGTCGGTGGTGCTCCGGCGCGTTTGATCTTTTTGAATCGGCGTTCGAACGCTTAACGAATACCGATTCGTTCTCCAAACACCCAATACAATGATCGCAGCGCATAAAAAAATACTCGCGTTCGAGCACTGCGTGCAAGCTTCTATATTCCTACTTTTATGTGTTTCTCCCATAGACTTACATGTATCGCCAGGTGTCGAGCAAGGGCCCTCAGTGGTGGCACCGACGGGCTCCCGACCCGCGATCCAGCCTATTACAATTGAGATCAGTGCAGCTTGTTCCCGAAAGGTTACACCTCACAAGATGTTTGATAGCGTGAAGAACTCAACGCTGGGGAAGCTCAGGCCGGCAAAACAAAAACTAAACGCACCAAATAATGTTTTTTTTTCTTTATTATTGCCTGCTCGACTTGCAAGTTATACAGCATGTGACGTCACCGCAATGGAAAGCCCGGGAAAATATGAATGTTGGTTTTGCCAGCACCTTCATTTAATGTTTTCTCAGTAGCTATTTTGAATTTAGATATAATACATAGCATGCCAGGACGCGTAAAGTATGGGTATTCTGAAGATGTATTTAGACTGGGCAGCTAAAAAGACGCCTTTAACCTCTCCTACAACGTATGAATGGAGCTAGAGCTGGTGGTGTATTTGATGCGTACGAGTAAGAAGAGTTGTCCATTGAAGAAGTACGATGTGGCCGGTCACTCTACTCGTGTAATCAAAATATTGTTGTCCTAAGCCCATTATGAAAGCAACGTTGCACCAGTTCCTCGTAGAGACTTCATTCCGTTAAGTGCACGCATTCATAAAGTAATCAAGCATCCGGATGCGGAGAAGTCAACCTCACCCAACGTAGGTATCCCTGTCCCTGAAGTTCTTCATGGTACAACGGGCAGCCTGTAGAAAGGCAACAAGAATAAAATCCAAATCGTCACTGCCCCCCGTTCCACGACAGGTATTGGGAAGGCGTTCCTATAACCACAGTTTCTTGGCAAAGTAGCATGGCAGGCGAGCTGGCATGTATGAGAGCAGAAACAGGGGAGAGAAGGAAAGGCTCTCCTTTCCTTCTCTCTCCCAGTTTCTGCCCGCATAGGCTCGCGACGGAATACCCGAGACAGAGAAAGAATTAAACGGAAAGACAGACACACCTTTCTCCCAACATCCGGTCTTTCACCATTTATTCTCTATGCTTAGCGCAAGTTCGTCGGCTCGTTGCGCAGGAGCTGCAGTGACGTCAGTACGACGCCGAGCTCTGATTGGCTCCGATTGGAAGGATAGTGGGAGGCCTCAAGGCAGCTATCCTTGCATTGAGGTCTATACTCACTACCCTTCCAATTAGAGCCAATCAGAGTTCGGCGTCCGTTCTGACGTCATCGTAAACTCCTGCGCAAGAAGCAGACAAACTTGCGCTACGCACAGTCACCGACATCTCAAGAACCGCGGGGCGTGGCGAGTAACGAGCATCTCATTATCCCTCGGCAGGCAATCAGATTTCGCAATCAGCAGACAAGACGGTGTAAGGGCCAATCACGAGGAAAGAGGCGGGAATTAACAAAATAAGCCACGCCCCCTGCGTTTCTTAAGCTGTCCGTGATTATATTCTTCCTCAGATATGGAAGTTGCGATTTTTTTATCGAATTTTGGGGCTTCGACTGGTTCGCCGAACCTTAGAACTTTTACAAACTTATCGGAGCTCGAATTTTTAACAGTGTTGCACAGAGTCTAGAAACAATGCCAATTTTTAACTGACGTCACATAACCTACACACCAATTCAGTTTCCACCGCCATATTTAGCGGGAAATTCGATGTCACGTGACCTGACGGCACGGGACCTGTAAACCGAATCAGTCTCCGCTAAATTTAGCGGAAAAACTGTCGTCACATGACCTCTACACCTATTCAGTCTCCCCACTAAATTTAGCGGGAAATTTGGATGCCACGTGACATGACGTCACGGGACCTACAAATCCTTTCGGTTTCCCCGCTCAATTTGGCGGAAAGATCGACGCAACAAGACCCATGAACCAATTCAGTTTCCCCGCTACATTTAGCGGCAAACCTGATGTCACGAGACCTAACATTACGGGACATACGAACCAATTCATTCTTCCCGCCAAATGTAGCGGAAAAATTTACATCGCACGACCTATACAGCAATTCAGTTTCTCCGCTAAATTGAGAGGAACATTCAGTGTCACGTTCTCTGACGTCACGGGACCTACAAACCAGATCCGTTTCCCCGCTAAATTTAGCGGAAAATTTGATCTCACGCGAACTGACGTCATGAAGCCTACAGACCAATTCACTTTCGCGGCTAAATTTAGCAGAAAAATTGCCGAGGGCAACGTTACGAACGACGTCTAGTGCGACCTCAATGATCCTAGGCCTAGAGGTTGTCCTAGATCGTCCTAGAGTTGTCCGAAGGTTGTCCTAGAGGCTGACCTAGCAGTTGTCCTAGAGTTGTCCTAAAGGTTGTCCTAGAGGTTGTCCTAGAGGTTGTCCTAGAGGTTGTCCTTGAGGTCTTCCTTGACGTCGTCCATGGCCTCGTAACAAAAAAGGAAGTAAAAATGTCGAATGCTATCGCAATTCATAGACAACCAACAATAGTGGTTTCTGCAGCCATTTTGTTTAGTTATTTATAAAATAGTTTGTTTTAAGATTTAGAGAATAATAACCCATGTTTGCATAATATAAAAGCAAACACATACATTTTTCGTAATTAAGTAATTGTCTTAGTTTGTTATAAATGTTGTACCCTCTCCTACGCATGGTGGTGCCAGCTTGTTTTTAATTGGCACACACACGCATAACAGTCCTTATTTGAACTATCACCACACAAAACTACAAGTTAATTAAAAAGCGTGAAATGACCAGCGACGCACAGATACATTTGATGACAATCGTTAACGTTCTAGATTTAAGCAAAGACAAAATCAGAATAAATCAAGTTGAGACTAAATCTCAGCTCCGTCGTCCCACCAAGGCACGCACCAGAATGTCTCCCTGGACGATCGAAACACCTTTCTTGGCGGGGTAGAACATCTGCAAGGGTTCATTCACACGCATTAACTAAAGTTCGTTCAGCGACCGCTCGACAGTCAACGGTCAAAGCACACTCGCCTGTGGCTCGAGAGGGTTGTGTTTACCAATATTGATCCACTTGCCGTTCCTGATCACATAACCGGTCACCGCTTTTCCTGGAAGTAAGAACAAGGTTACTTCTTTGTTCCACATGCATTGTCTCGTTTTTATTAAAACACACCTTTTGTGTCTTTTAAGTATTACGGTGCTTATGATTTACGAGGGACGTTCATAAATTTCGTATTATTGGTGAACAAAATAGCGGCCCGATTTGCACTGCAGGGCAAGCCTGCCTCCCTGTAGTCTCCGCACATTCAAAAAGTTCCTCGCACAATGTACAACGATTTTCACATGTGCAATGATTTGCACCCGGCGAAGCTCGGCACTTTCTGGATTTCGCGATTGCTCACTTCTGTGCATGCAGAGAGCCGAAAGGAATCTGCAACGGAAGCGTTGGAGCTCTTCCATGCTGACCCGGACAATTTCTTTGATCGCCTGGTCACGATGAACGAGTTCTGGGTGTGCCATATTAAGTCCCCAAGAGGCAGGGATAATGCGAAGAGTATAACCTGCAGATTCTCTACCGCCCCAATAAGGCGAAAACGCAGCCGCCATAGGAGAATTGATAATGAACGTTTTTGGGACTGATTACGCAGATTACGCACGTAAAGGCAAAAACGTCGCAGGAATATATTACCGGGACTCCCTGACGAGGTCACGGGAGACCACCAAGCGCCTCAAAAAAACTTGCCAATAAATTGCGTTTGCTCCACCAGAAGTCACTGACTCCTATTTCACAGAAGACGGTGACACATGCGGCTGCTTTAGGCTACGGAAATTTGCGTCAACCTTTCATTTTGCCCGACCTGGCCCCCAGTGACGTCTTCTTGCCTCACACGAACAGCCTCACTTCGTGATAGGAGCTTCTAGGACAATGACGAGGTGAGGGTCGAGGGAGGGGGACGCATCCTCAATAAGCCGAAATGCGAATTTCTGCAACCAGGGTATCCTCCGCCTAATCCATCGGTGAAAGGAGTGTGACACCTTGAGTGGTGCGTATGTACAGAATGACGAGCCCCCCCCCCCCCCCCGTCCCATCGACGCCCATGATCGTAGCTTTGTTTCTTCATGAAAATAATACAAACTTTATGAACGCCCCTCGTGTAACTGAAGAAGCGAGCGCATTCTGTCATAGCCTCCTATATGCTGACAAAGCCTGGCAGATCGCCACGAGAAGCGGCCGCCGAAATAGCAAAGGTGGAGCGGCAGACAACGGATGAGAGAAGAGCCACGTGGCTGGCGCCCCGCTGCGGCCAGACGCCGAAACACACTTCTCCCGAGCCAACAAGTGTGTTTCAGGCCCTCGCCGCTGCAAAAGCTGCGCGCTGACGTCCAGGTTCCCCGAGAAATGGCTCTTTGATGCTCTGTGCTACCAGATCCTTGCGCTCCAAATCTGCGACCGGGCACTCTATGGCTCCGTCGTCGAACTGCCAGGCTTTGTGACTATAGAGTAGGCTATGATAATGTACGTTGAGAAACTGGGGGAGAGGAGGAAATGAAAGTGCCCGAGGACGTCACATCGCCGAGCTCTGATTAGAAGGATAGATGCAAAGGCTATCCGTCTTTGTCTCTACTCGGGGTTCGAACGCGTTCGAACGCCGAACTCCGGCGTCCGGCGTTCGAACTCGAGATAGTGCGCGAGGAGCAGACGACGCTTTGGGTAGCTCTGATCTGGAAGCAGACAGTGGGTAGAAAAGACGAAGGCAGCTACAGCCTTGGCGTCAAGCCGCTAATCCTTCCAATCAGAGCTGGGCGCTCTGGCGTCCCCGCGGGCTTGTATCCTCCGCTAGTTCGAGTCGTCTCTTTTAAACGCCCGACCTTGAGTGCGCGCGCGTTGCCTTCCGTCGTGCTTTGGCTTCGCGCGTGCACGCTCGAGGTTAACAAGGCGCCAAAACGTTTTCATCCTGTCACTGACTATTCGCGATTCCAGCGAACTATAGGGGTTGCGCGGCTCAGGCAAAATGGCGGACGAAAGGAGGTCGTTTTCGTCGTTCAGCCCGCGGACCACCGTAAATGTCTTGCACTGCAGCGTCAAATCGGTGTTACATATGAAAGCAAAGCGATTTTTCTACGGTAGAAACGTTCTTCTAGTCAGAGCGTAGAAATGACACAGCGGATGCATAAAAATAATTGCTGGAAACGATGTTTGTTTCTACGCTGCCTAGGAGGACCAAGCAGCGATAGCAGACAACAGAGTCGAAATGACCTCCTCTCCTGAGCTTCTTGGCGTTGCCGCGACGCGGCGTCAATTTCGCTGGAGTTGCCAATATGCACGAACAAGTTTGATTTAATCACGCATACGTTAAAAAGAGGTGTGTTTCGCCCGGATAAACACACGTTGACTCCGGCTTTCTTAATAGGGAGTCGCAATACAACTTGCACCGTTCTGTTTGCATGGATGAATACGGATAAATACGGCTGAACCCATTAATTGGGCGGCGGCTTGCGCCACCTAGCCAACTCCATAGGAGGCAACACCACCCAGCGGAAAAGACGTGAAGCAAAGAAGCAGGGAGATACATCGTCTGGTCGAGATTGCAGAGGAAACCTGCACGTCCTAACGGTCGAAATTCCAAACAGAGGAAAGGGAATTACATGCACGTTCTTGAAAAGTTGTGAATAAAAATAAATGCGAAGTGCGAGCATATGGCCCCTTCATATTGAGGGAAACATGCGCACAGAGCCAGACTCCTTACAAATATGAGAAGTTCATACTTTTAATTGCTCCTGAACTCACCGAGCATGTGCGTGTGTGTGCGGAACGCAAACGGGTACAGGGTTAACTTCTCCTCCATCCGGCAGGCAACTTCCATGTTCACTGCGAGCAAAAATCGTCACGTTCCTGTTGATTGCCTAAACAAGAACAACTCAACTGACCACAGAAAGTGGTAAGAATACGACAAACAAAAGCAATAAACCTCTGTCTCCAACTCACCTTTTTGCTTTGCCGGAATCATCCCTCCTGTCCCAAGCAGAAAGACCCCCGCCCGCCTTTTCACTCTACAAAATAAGTGAACGAGCAATTGTTTTTTCTCTCCATTTTTTGTGACATTTCTAATTTGGTTCATTATGCTTTTTATCATAGGGCCCAAATAGACCTAGTACAGCGTGCTGGGGGCTTAAACGGACCTTTTTCGAAATAATGAGCGCCGTCTGGGAAGATGTCTGCGAACTACAGATGGAGGGCAGCCCAACCTGCCTCCGCTCGTCGGAACACATTGGCATCGTGCCGCTGTATTGGTTTTAATTGCTTTTTATAGCCCATACTATGCCGATGCTCAAAAAAAATTCGTCAAAAATAGACAAAATACGCGCGAAGACAATTGCTGACAATATTGCTCGTGTGGGATTCCGCACTCCAAAAATGGCGAGAGCGGGAAGAAAGGGTCGGGGAGAGGTTGTACGCATGCGCAGGGGTTTACTGGAAAAAGGCTCATTGCAATCCAGCCGGTAGCGATGGAACAGGGAAAGGGGGGAGGGGGCGCAGAGTTAGCAACCCCCCCCCTCCCCCTTATTTTCCGAACGCTTCCGACGCCTCTGAATCCAGTTTTCTGCATGCGCTGCAAGACCCACTATTTTCCTACTTATTGTTTCAGAGTCGATCATAACCAGGTTTCCGTGTCTGTAATAAAGAAGAAAAAAAAAGACTATGAAAAAATATTTTTAGAAAAGTTTTTTTTTCACCCAAATCGGGTAAAATTCTCACTTAAAACTGTCCTCGCAAAAAAAAAATTGTATTTTCTGGGAGAAAGCTTTATATTCAGCGTGAATATGAGAGAGAAAAAAATGAAAGGCGTTTACAAATCTCTGTAACACGAAATTAGAGCTCAGCCTTTGAGGAGGAGGAGGAGAGGGTACGGAGGGGAGGGTATGCCCCTCCTTCTCCCCATCCCCTCCTTTCCCCTTCTCCTCTAATTCAGTTTCCCCGTTAAATTTAGCGGGGAAAATGACGTCACATGGCGTGGTGTCACATCACCTATAGACCATTTCTACAAGGGCGCCGCCATCTTGAAATGTCTGTCACTTCCAGTATGGGCGAAAACATTGTTTTGAGGTCGCCACGCGAGTAGAAGACACTTAGGATATAAGCGTCAACCGTCACACATCATCGTTTTGCCACTATTTTTTACTAGTTAGAGGTTGAAACGTTTTAGTATTGTTATGTCGCTCATACCGGATACGCCTATGAGGTGGCTGGGGACGAATACAAAAAGGACTATAAACAAATTCAGTTTCTCCGCTAGATATGGCAGAGGAAAATTGACGTCCGTGACCTCAACACGAATTCATTCCCCGCTGAATACTAGCCGGAGAATTTAGATTGGTGTTGAGGTCTGCGTGTAATCCACTTTGCCGGTAGATCTAGCGGAAGAACTGAATTTTTCGCTAAATCTAGCGGAGAGCTGAATTTCCCCGCTAAATTTAGCGAGGAATTTGATTAGGGTTGAGTCGCAGCGGGCATTGAATTGGTGCTCGAGGTCACTGACATCAATTTTCTCGCTAAATTAAGTGTGGTTACACCGACGCCGACGGCGACGGCGACGCCGCTCAACCCAGAAACGGGCGCCTAAGAGCTGTGCTCTTAAAACAAATCAGTTTTTCTTAATGAACGGGTTAAAACCATTGAAAAACACCGACACACATGCACTGACTGGCAACAGAAAGAATAAAACAAACTCCGGACAAGAGACAACGAACATTTCTTTCAACTGGCAACAACATAAATGAGCCCAAAAGCACTCCCCGCAATTTAGAACCGCCAAAAAAAGAGAAAGGGTGTGAAGGAAGTATGTGCGTGTTCGTGACCTATTGAGCCAAACAACGGCAGCGCGGCGGATGCAACCGGAGACGCCGGGAGGGAAGGCCCAGGCGGCTGGCAACGGAGACGCACGGGACGCCTGGAAGCAACAGACCGGGCGCGGCCAGACAGAAAAAGAGATAAAAGAAAGTGTAAAGAGTTGTGAAGTAGAGAATAATATAAAATGTGAAGTAACAGTGAGCAGAAAAAGTTTTGATATGGTGGGAGCGTTTACAATCTACGCTAATTCCGGAGTCAAGTAGGTTATCTCTTCTTTGGAGAGAAAAAGGGAAGGGGCGGACACATTGTTCTCAACAGTGTTCATGGTGAATGACTCGATGATTTCCCTACCAAATCTGTTATGATGCCCTCCAAGAACTTTTGTGTTCCTGAAACAGGGAACGCAGTCAGTGCATGTGCGGGCATGAACCACTATGGGGTGAAAGGAATCAGCTGACGAACGGGAAACCTCTAAATTATGCTCCCTGAGTCTGTGGTTAATGCATCTTCCTGTTTGCCCTATATACTGTCTCCCGCAAGACAAAGGAATGGAATAAACTTTTTCCTCCTCGCACGGGACGAACTTGTCAACGTGCTTAACATTGCACTCCCGCGGTTTTTCCTGATTGTTGACTCGTTGACAGAGCTGCTTAAGCCGCATTCTACAAGAAAAAACTACATTTGTGTTGAAGCGGGATGCAAGAGCCCTCAAACGGTGCGATGAATTGTGCGTGTATGGGATCACGGCAAATCGTTCCGGCCTTTTGTTCTTGGTTGCTACACAAGGACGATTAACGCCAAGAATGAACTTCTTCAAGGTGTTCCGCAAAAGGTCCTCCGGATACCCCGCGTTGACAAGCCTAAGATACTGAAACTGAAAACTTGTTTCCAAAAAGTGTGGGCATGACTTTGAAAAAGACGACGAAAAGAGGGTTTTACGATACCGTGTTTAACTGATTTAGAATGATTGCTAGAGAAAAGAAGCAAAGGCTTTTTTGTCCTCTGCTGGAAGGACCAGCATAGACCCGAAGAGGAAAGGTGGAGGCGGAGCTCTAAATACTGTAGACCCTCATGTGAAGGATCCAAACACACAATCAAGGTGTTCTTTCAGAGTATTGTTTCTGAGAGGGCTGTTGGCCAAAACATCTTGGCACCTTTTTGCAAAAACATCTTTCTAACGTTCAACTTCCTCAGCCGTTCGGGATTTCCGACTCGACTTAATTGATATTGCGCATGACTGTGACCAAGCAAGCAGCGCCCGCGGCATAACGGTTATCGCGTTGGCTTTCACGCAGAAAGTGCCAGGGTTTGATTCCTGGCGCGCCTGCACACTGTTGACGCTGTGATGTGATGTTCTAGTAAATTCGAGAGCCGCCTTGCTAATTCGAGGTTAGAATGTTCTGCGAACCGAACCTTCTACGCCGAATGTTCCGGAAGCCGCGTGTACAAAGGGGCTCCACCGCCAGGCGTTCTCGGACACCGGCAGGGCGAAAGTTCAAACGGACCGTCGCGCACGACGCCACCGTGGGGTGGGGAGGCGATAATCCTCCCATGGTCGGAACCTCGAACTTCTGTCGGCGAGGACCTGGCGGGCACGTGATTGTCGCAGTGCTGCGCCGCTCGTCAGCAGCAACAGACAGACGCGGCCGACTCTCCTCCAGGCGGGACACCCGAGACCGGACAGCCATGGACAACTACGCTGAAGCTAGAACCCCCTTTTTCCGACGTGGGTTTGTGTTGTGCTATGCGTGTTTGACTCCGGCAGGGTCGAGCGTTCTGGGACGAGGAATGCGACCTCTGCGGCAACACGACGCCTGGGGATGCTGCGGCGCCTCGGGCTGGTCCGCCCTCGGTGACGTGTACAACGTGCAGCTGCGAACTGGACGACCAGGAGAGCGTGCGGTGGACGGAACTGCAGCGTGAGGAACGGATGGGGGACAGCACCGAGGGAAAGGAGGACGGTGATAATTCGAAGGGTTGTTTTTGAACCGGGGAGACGAGGAGAAACGGACTTGGGAGCCGGACTCCGTTTGCTTGTACTCATGATATCCAAGACTTCTGATTAAACCAACCTCACTGAACAACACGTCGTCATGTCACTAACAGAGATTAGGGTCGGGAGCTACCATCAGGCCATCTGTGATCGGAGCACCGGCGGGAGGAACCTATCCCGGCGAGTCGACAGCAATCTACCGTTGGGCGCTCGAGGACAGCTGGCCAACCTGGGTGGAAGGGTGAGACCAGGACCTGCCGTGCAGTCTCAGGCGACTCGGACGCGGAACCACAACTCCAGCTGTGAACACAAGGACGTGCAGGTTGGTGAGTCTCTTGATTGCATGACTCAGAACGCGCCAGCATGACCGAACGGGCGCGAGTTGCGTAGCGGCGGGGGCAGTCGGGGAGAACCGACTGAGCTGCTTAGCTTACCGAGTGGAGGTGGGCTTGGTTGCGGTCAATGAGACAAGCGACGGTAGGATGTCGTCAATGTCGGGCCCTGGCCGAATTTGGCGCGAAGAGCAGGCGCACTAAAAATAGCAGAAGTCGAATTGGAAAGAGAGAGAGTTGAGAAGTCGTGCAGGTTGCGAGATCTACCATGCGGGTTGACCTTGGTGAATCCGCGCAGGCGGGGACGAGGATCGGAGTGCTGGGGATACGCCGCCATGTTACAGGCGTGCTAGCATCCCATGCCGTCTCAAGAGCGCGCCTGTGCCTGGGTGGTTTGAAGATGTGGAGGCCAATTCTGGATTCGTACGAAGTTCCCCATGAGTGGAGATGGTGACTGGATTTTTACTCACGCTTGAGTGAAAAGCTTGCGGGGTCCTGTTAACTCGGCTATCATGCAGAACAACGTAAAAGCTTCGCAGCAGAACCAAAGGGAGCCGCTCTGAAAGGAGCTTCGACTCTACAAGCGAGTACCGCCGTACGCATGCTGCACAATCAAAAAGAAGGAGCGATGACTGTTGCGAGCGCAATTTACCCACGCGATTAAGGAGAACTACCCAGATTTGCCACATGCAAAGTTGTAAAAAAGTAACAGCAATCGAAGAAAGTTCAGAAGAGGTGGTGGTCGCGGACAGGCTACCCCGAAAGTAACTGGGCCGTCGACGCCCGTAGCCCATCATCCAGAACGAGAAGAGCTGTGGGCCGCGACCCCTCATCGAGGTTGCGGATCTCGCGGAGAGTTTTGAGGAAGACGATTCGAGAAAAAATCTCTCAAGTAGAGGGACCCAGGGAACACTCAGCCTAGCCGTGCGGAAGTCTGCGGAGACCGCACTGGAACAGCAGTTGGAGTAGCCCAAAGGGTCTCGCCATGCCGTGAAAAGGCGCTTGCAACGCATCTGACCTCACGGCCTGACATGGCTCGTCCGAGGCGCGGTGTCTGCAGACCAACCTGTCAGGCGCAGGTGAAATGGGTGAGACGTGGTGTCCTGGTTGCTCGCGCTGAAGGCGCGGAACTGGATACTCGAGGGCTCCATGCGGCCGGCCATCGCGGTTAAGACACAGGAGCTTCAGGGAACCACAGGTCGTAATCCTGGCGAGTGGATACGCTAGCACGCTTACGAGTGCCGTTGATTCTGGAGCGGAAATCAGTGCAGCCAGAAGGTCTCTCGTGCCCGATTACCAGCCGTCAGGTACTCTAAAGGATCCGGATGACGGGCGCGCTTTGGACAACAGGGTCGCTGACCTGGCCCATGTGCCGCTGAGACTGCCGAGACGAGGCCAGTGCCGCGCGTACATGCCGTCCGAGGCGATGAAGCAACTTCGCGCAGTAACGAGATAAGTTGGCTAAAGGGATTGACGTTCTTGCGGACACCGGACGGCATGCCGGGCGAGTTGTGGAGCGGGCTCGCCCGGTATGACCGGTTCAGATACCAGTAAAGTGGTAGGCATGAACTTCAGAAGCGAGGGATGGGCAAGCTTCGTTTCAAGATGGATGAAGAAGGTGATAAGAAAGAGCGACTGGCAATTTGACGCAGTTACAGCGTGGGCGGGCGGAGATGCTCCTGATGTTATGGCGAACGTGCGCGCTTCCGGGGCTGGCCAGATGGAAGGGACCCAACATTGAAGCGAAGCGATGGAAACAGGCGCGGGCAAGCTGCCCGCAGAATGACCGTGATGAATTGGTCTCCTGTATCACCGAGAGGCCCGTTGCAGGAAAGTCCTGCACCGCAACTTATCGCTACCGGAATCACGTCGCGCCGACGTGTGCACTACGCTGATGCACTCGGCCGGCGCGCACGGGCAAGAGCACATTGCAGCGAATCAAGAGTGCAATTCTTTTGGCCGGGGGTGGCGGCTGAGGTGGAAGCGTGTACTGTCAGGGTTGTCGTGGATGTCAGGTGAGGCTCTCCAGCTAAGACGCTCGATCGAGTCCCAATCACCCCGACTACAGTGTCATGTCGTTTCAGGCAGCAATTAATGGACTGTATAGGTCCAATTGATCCC